>CM073596.1:68155054-68250054 GCA_037074705.1 Zhengitettix transpicula
TATTTCATAATAAATTACACGTTGTTTATAAAAATTAGTCAAACCTGCACTTCTAAAATCTTAATCTATTAATATTAATTAATATATCATAATATTTCCACGTTTCGACGACAAGTTTGGAATTTCACAAACCAAGAATCTTCAAATAACAAAGTCTTATTTCATAATAAATGACTCGTTCTTTATAAAAATTACTCAAACCTGCACTTCTAAAATCTTAATCTATTAATATTAATTAATATATCATAATATTTCCACGTTTCGACGACAAGTTTCGAATTTCACAAACCAAGAATCTTCAAATAACAAAGTCTTATTTCATAATAAATGATACGTTCTTTATAAAAATTAGTCAAACCAGCACTTCTAAAATCTTAATCTATTAATATTAATTAATATATCATAATATTTCGACGTTTCGACGACAAGTTTGGAATTTCACAAACCAAGAATCTTCAAATAACAAAGTCTTATTTCATAATAAATGACTCTTTCTTTATAAAAATTAGTCAAACCTGCACTTCTAAAATCTTAATCTATTAATATTAATTAATATATCATAATATTTCGACGTTTCGACGACAAGTTTCGAATTTCACAAACCAAGAATCTTCAAATAACAAAGTCTTATTTCATAATAAATGATACGTTCTTTATAAAAATTAGTCAAACCAGCACTTCTAAAATCTTAATCTATTAATATTAATTAATATATCATAATATTTCGACGTTTCGACGACAAGTTTGGAATTTCACAAACCAAGAATCTTCAAATAACAAAGTCTTATTTCATAATAAATGATACGTTCTTTATAAAAATTACTCAAACCTGCACTTCTAAAATCTTAATCTATTAATATTAATTAATATATCGTAATATTTCGACGTTTCGACGACAAGTTTGGAATTTCACAAACCAAGAATCTTCAAATAACAAAGTCTTATTTCATAATAAATGATACGTTCTTTATAAAAATTAGTCAAACCAGCACTTCTAAAATCTTAATCTATTAATATTAATTAATATATCATAATATTTCGACGTTTCGACGACAAGTTTGGAATTTCACCAACCAAGAATCTTCAAATAACAAAGTCTTATTTCATAATAAATGACTCTTTCTTTATAAAAATTAGTCAAACCAGCACTTCTAAAATCTTAATCTATTAATATTAATTAATATATCATAATATTTCGACGTTTCGACGACAAGTTTGGATTTTCACCAACCAAGAATCTTCAAATAACAAAGTCTTATTTCATAATAAATGATACGTTCTTTATAAAAATTAGTCAAACCAGCACTTCTAAAATCTTAATCTATTAATATTAATTAATATATCGTAATATTTCGACGTTTCGACGACAAGTTTGGAATTTCACAAATCAAGAATCTTCAAATAACAAAGTCTTATTTCATAATAAATGACTCTTTCTTTATAAAAATTAGTCAAACCTGCACTTCTAAAATCTTATTCTATTAATATTAATTAATATATCATAATATTTCGACGTTTCGACGACAAGTTTGGAATTTCACAAACCAAGAATCTTCAAATAACAAAGTCTTATTTCATAATAAATAATACGTTCTTTATAAAAATTAGTCAAACCAGCACTTCTAAAATCTTAATCTATTAATATTAATTAATATATCATAATATTTCGACGTTTCGACGACAAGTTTGGATTTTCACCAACCAAGAATCTTCAAATAACAAAGTCTTATTTCATAATAAATGATACGTTCTTTATAAAAATTAGTCAAACCAGCACTTCTAAAATCTTAATCTATTAATATTAATTAATATATCGTAATATTTCGACGTTTCGACGACAAGTTTGGAATTTCACAAACCAAGAATCTTCAAATAACAAAGTCTTATTTCATAATAAATGATACGTTCTTTATAAAAATTAGTCAAACCAGCACTTCTAAAATCTTAATCTATTAATATTAATTAATATATCGTAATATTTCGACGTTTCGACGACAAGTTTGGAATTTCACAAATCAAGAATCTTCAAATAACAAAGTCTTATTTCATAATAAATGACTCTTTCTTTATAAAAATTAGTCAAACCTGCACTTCTAAAATCTTAATCTATTAATATTAATTAATATATCATAATATTTCGACGTTTCGACGACAAGTTTGGATTTTCACCAACCAAGAATCTTCAAATAACAAAGTCTTATTTCATAATAAATGATACGTTCTTTATAAAAATTAGTCAAACCAGCACTTCTAAAATCTTAATCTATTAATATTAATTAATATATCGTAATATTTCGACGTTTCGACGACAAGTTTGGAATTTCACAAACCAAGAATCTTCAAATAACAAAGTCTTATTTCATAATAAATGATACGTTCTTTATAAAAATTAGTCAAACCAGCACTTCTAAAATCTTAATCTATTAATATTAATTAATATATCGTAATATTTCGACGTTTCGACGACAAGTTTGGAATTTCACAAACCAAGAATCTTCAAATAACAAAGTCTTATTTCATAATAAATGATACGTTCTTTATAAAAATTAGTCAAACCAGCACTTTTAAAATCTTAATCTATTAATATTAATTAATATATCGTAATATTTCGACGTTTCGACGACAAGTTTGGAATTTCACAAACCAAGAATCTTCAAATAACAAAGTCTTATTTCATAATAAATGATTCGTTCTTTATAAAAATTAGTCAAACCAGCACTTCTAAAATCTTAATCTATTAATATTAATTAATATATCATAATATTTCGACGTTTCGACGACAAGTTTGGATTTTCACCAACCAAGAATCTTCAAATAACAAAGTCTTATTTCATAATAAATGACTCGTTCTTTATAAAAATTAGTCAAACCAGCACTTCTAAAATCTTAATCTATTAATATTAATTAATATATCATAATATTTCGACGTTTCGACGACAAGTTTGGAATTTCACAAACCAAGAATCTTCAAATAACAAAGTCTTATTTCATAATAAATGATACGTTCTTTATAAAAATTACTCAAACCAGCACTTCTAAAATATTAATCTATTAATATTAATTAATATATCGTAATATTTCGACGTTTCGACGACAAGTTTGGAATTTCACAAACCAAGAATCTTCAAATAACAAAGTCTTATTTCATAATAAATGATACGTTCTTTATAAAAATTAGTCAAACCAGCACTTCTAAAATCTTAATCTATTAATATTAATTAATATATCATAATATTTCGACGTTTCGACGACAAGTTTGGATTTTCACCAACCAAGAATCTTCAAATAACAAAGTCTTATTTCATAATAAATGACTCGTTCTTTATAAAAATTAGTCAAACCAGCACTTCTAAAATCTTAATCTATTAATATTAATTAATATATCATAATATTTCGACGTTTCGACGACAAGTTTGGAATTTCACAAACCAAGAATCTTCAAATAACAAAGTCTTATTTCATAATAAATGATACGTTCTTTATAAAAATTAGTCAAACCAGCACTTCTAAAATCTTAATCTATTAATATTAATTAATATATCGTAATATTTCGACGTTTCGACGACAAGTTTGGAATTTCACAAACCAAGAATCTTCAAATAACAAAGTCTTATTTCATAATAAATGATACGTTCTTTATAAAAATTAGTCAAACCAGCACTTCTAAAATCTTAATCTATTAATATTAATTAATATATGATAATATTTCGACGTTTCGACGACAAGTTTGGAATTTCACAAACCAAGAATCTTCAAATAACAAAGTCTTATTTCATAATAAATGATACGTTCTTTATAAAAATTACTCAAACCAGCACTTCTAAAATATTAATCTATTAATATTAATTAATATATCGTAATATTTCGACGTTTCGACGACAAGTTTGGAATTTCACAAACCAAGAATCTTCAAATAACAAAGTCTTATTTCATAATAAATGACTCGTTCTTTATAAAAATTAGTCAAACCAGCACTTCTAAAATCTTAATCTATTAATATTAATTAATATATCATAATATTTCGACGTTTCGACGACAAGTTTGGATTTTCACCAACCAAGAATCTTCAAATAACAAAGTCTTATTTCATAATAAATGACTCGTTCTTTATAAAAATTAGTCAAACCAGCACTTCTAAAATCTTAATCTATTAATATTAATTAATATATCATAATATTTCGACGTTTCGACGACAAGTTTGGAATTTCACAAACCAAGAATCTTCAAATAACAAAGTCTTATTTCATAATAAATGATACTTTCCTTATAAAAATTACTCAAACCTGCACTTCTAAAATCTTAATCTATTAATATTAATTAATATATCATAATATTTGGACGTTTCGACGACAAGTTTGGAATTTCACAAACCAAGAATCTTCAAATAACAAAGTCTTATTTCATAATAAATGATTCGTTCTTTATAAAAATTAGTCAAACCAGCACTTCTAAAATCTTAATCTATTAATATTAATTAATATATCATAATATTTCGACGTTTCGACGACAAGTTTGGAATTTCACAAACCAAGAATCTTGAAATAACAAAGTCTTATTTCATAATAAATGATTCGTTCTTTATAAAAATTACTCAAACCTGCACTTCTAAAATCTTAATCTATTAATATTAATTAATATATCATAATATTTCGACGTTTCGACGACAAGTTTGGAATTTCACAAACCAAGAATCTTCAAATAACAAAGTCTTATTTCATAATAAATGATTCGTTCTTTATAAAAATTACTCAAACCTGCACTTCTAAAATCTTAATCTATTAATATTAATTAATATATCATAATATTTCGACGTTTCGACGACAAGTTTGGAATTTCACAAACCAAGAATCTTGAAATAACAAAGTCTTATTTCATAATAAATGATACGTTCTTTATAAAAATTACTCAAACCTGCACTTCTAAAATCTTAATCTATTAATATTAATTAATATATCATAATATTTCGACGTTTCGACGACAAGTTTGGAATTTCACAAACCAAGAATCTTGAAATAACAAAGTCTTATTTCATAATAAATGATACTTTCCTTATAAAAATTACTCAAACCTGCACTTCTAAAATCTTAATCTATTAATATTAATTAATATATCATAATATTTGGACGTTTCGACGACAAGTTTGGAATTTCACAAACCAAGAATCTTCAAATAACAAAGTCTTATTTCATAATAAATGATTCGTTCTTTATAAAAATTACTCAAACCTGCACTTCTAAAATCTTAATCTATTAATATTAATTAATATATCATAATATTTCGACGTTTCGACGACAAGTTTGGAATTTCACAAACCAAGAATCTTGAAATAACAAAGTCTTATTTCATAATAAATGATACGTTCTTTATAAAAATTACTCAAACCTGCACTTCTAAAATCTTAATCTATTAATATTAATTAATATATCATAATATTTGGACGTTTCGACGACAAGTTTGGAATTTCACAAACCAAGAATCTTGAAATAACAAAGTCTTATTTCATAATAAATGATACGTTCTTTATAAAAATTACTCAAACCTGCACTTCTAAAATCTTAATCTATTAATATTAATTAATATATCATAATATTTGGACGTTTCGACGACAAGTTTGGAATTTCACAAACCAAGAATCTTCAAATAACAAAGTCTTATTTCATAATAAATGATTCGTTCTTTATAAAAATTAGTCAAACCAGCACTTCTAAAATCTTAATCTATTAATATTAATTAATATATCATAATATTTGGACGTTTCGACGACAAGTTTGGAATTTCACAAACCAAGAATCTTCAAATAACAAAGTCTTATTTCATAATAAATGATTCGTTCTTTATAAAAATTAGTCAAACCTGCACTTCTAAAATCTTAATCTATTAATATTAATTAATATATCATAATATTTCGACGTTTCGACGACAAGTTTGGAATTTCACAAACCAAGAATCTTGAAATAACAAAGTCTTATTTCATAATAAATGATACGTTCTTTATAAAAATTACTCAAACCTGCACTTCTAAAATCTTAATCTATTAATATTAATTAATATATCATAATATTTCGACGTTTCGACGACAAGTTTGGAATTTCACAAACCAAGAATCTTGAAATAACAAAGTCTTATTTCATAATAAATGATACGTTCTTTATAAAAATTACTCAAACCTGCACTTCTAAAATCTTAATCTATTAATATTAATTAATATATCATAATATTTGGACGTTTCGACGACAAGTTTGGAATTTCACAAACCAAGAATCTTCAAATAACAAAGTCTTATTTCATAATAAATGATTCGTTCTTTATAAAAATTAGTCAAACCAGCACTTCTAAAATCTTAATCTATTAATATTAATTAATATATCATAATATTTGGACGTTTCGACGACAAGTTTGGAATTTCACAAACCAAGAATCTTCAAATAACAAAGTCTTATTTCATAATAAATGATTCGTTCTTTATAAAAATTAGTCAAACCTGCACTTCTAAAATCTTAATCTATTAATATTAATTAATATATCATAATATTTGGACGTTTCGACGACAAGTTTGGAATTTCACAAACCAAGAATCTTCAAATAACAAAGTCTTATTTCATAATAAATGATACTTTCCCTTATAAAAATTACTCAAACCTGCACTTCTAAAATCTTAATCTATTAATATTAATTAATATATCATAATATTTGGACGTTTCGACGACAAGTTTGGAATTTCACAAACCAAGAATCTTCAAATAACAAAGTCTTATTTCATAATAAATGATTCGTTCTTTATAAAAATTACTCAAACCTGCACTTCTAAAATCTTAATCTATTAATATTAATTAATATATCGTAATATTTCGACGTTTCGACGACAAGTTTGGAATTTCACAAACCAAGAATCTTCAAATAACAAAGTCTTATTTCATAATAAATGATTCGTTCTTTATAAAAATTACTCAAACCTGCACTTCTAAAATCTTAATCTATTAATATTAATTAATATATCGTAATATTTCGACGTTTCGACGACAAGTTTGGAATTTCACAAACCAAGAATCTTCAAATAACAAAGTCTTATTTCATAATAAATGATTCGTTCTTTATAAAAATTACTCAAACCTGCACTTCTAAAATCTTAATCTATTAATATTAATTAATATATCGTAATATTTCGACGTTTCGACGACAAGTTTGGAATTTCACAAACCAAGAATCTTCAAATAACAAAGTCTTATTTCATAATAAATGATTCGTTCTTTATAAAAATTACTCAAACCTGCACTTCTAAAATCTTAATCTATTAATATTAATTAATATATCGTAATATTTCGACGTTTCGACGACAAGTTTGGAATTTCACAAACCAAGAATCTTCAAATAACAAAGTCTTATTTCATAATAAATGATTCGTTCTTTATAAAAATTAGTCAAACCAGCACTTCTAAAATCTTAATCTATTAATATTAATTAATATATCGTAATATTTCGACGTTTCGACGACAAGTTTGGAATTTCACAAACCAAGAATCTTCAAATAACAAAGTCTTATTTCATAATAAATGATTCGTTCTTTATAAAAATTACTCAAACCTGCACTTCTAAAATCTTAATCTATTAATATTAATTAATATATCGTAATATTTCGACGTTTCGACGACAAGTTTGGAATTTCACAAACCAAGAATCTTCAAATAACAAAGTCTTATTTCATAATAAATGATTCGTTCTTTATAAAAATTACTCAAACCTGCACTTCTAAAATCTTAATCTATTAATATTAATTAATATATCGTAATATTTCGACGTTTCGACGACAAGTTTGGAATTTCACAAACCAAGAATCTTCAAATAACAAAGTCTTATTTCATAATAAATGATTCGTTCTTTATAAAAATTACTCAAACCTGCACTTCTAAAATCTTAATCTATTAATATTAATTAATATATCGTAATATTTCGACGTTTCGACGACAAGTTTGGAATTTCACAAACCAAGAATCTTCAAATAACAAAGTCTTATTTCATAATAAATGATTCGTTCTTTATAAAAATTAGTCAAACCAGCACTTCTAAAATCTTAATCTATTAATATTAATTAATATATCGTAATATTTCGACGTTTCGACGACAAGTTTGGAATTTCACAAACCAAGAATCTTCAAATAACAAAGTCTTATTTCATAATAAATGATTCGTTCTTTATAAAAATTAGTCAAACCAGCACTTCTAAAATCTTAATCTATTAATATTAATTAATATATCGTAATATTTCGACGTTTCGACGACAAGTTTGGAATTTCACCAACCAAGAATCTTCAAATAACAAAGTCTTATTTCATAATAAATGACTCGTTCTTTATAAAAATTACTCAAACCTGCACTTCTAAAATCTTAATCTATTAATATTAATTAATATATCATAATATTTCGACGTTTCGACGACAAGTTTGGAATTTCACAAACCAAGAATCTTCAAATAACAAAGTCTTATTTCATAATAAATGATTCGTTCTTTATAAAAATTACTCAAACCTGCACTTCTAAAATCTTAATCTATTAATATTAATTAATATATCGTAATATTTCGACGTTTCGACGACAAGTTTGGAATTTCACAAACCAAGAATCTTCAAATAACAAAGTCTTATTTCATAATAAATGATTCGTTCTTTATAAAAATTACTCAAACCTGCACTTCTAAAATCTTAATCTATTAATATTAATTAATATATCGTAATATTTCGACGTTTCGACGACAAGTTTGGAATTTCACAAACCAAGAATCTTCAAATAACAAAGTCTTATTTCATAATAAATGATTCGTTCTTTATAAAAATTACTCAAACCTGCACTTCTAAAATCTTAATCTATTAATATTAATTAATATATCGTAATATTTCGACGTTTCGACGACAAGTTTGGAATTTCACAAACCAAGAATCTTCAAATAACAAAGTCTTATTTCATAATAAATGATTCGTTCTTTATAAAAATTAGTCAAACCAGCACTTCTAAAATCTTAATCTATTAATATTAATTAATATATCGTAATATTTCGACGTTTCGACGACAAGTTTGGAATTTCACAAACCAAGAATCTTCAAATAACAAAGTCTTATTTCATAATAAATGATTCGTTCTTTATAAAAATTAGTCAAACCAGCACTTCTAAAATCTTAATCTATTAATATTAATTAATATATCGTAATATTTCGACGTTTCGACGACAAGTTTGGAATTTCACCAACCAAGAATCTTCAAATAACAAAGTCTTATTTCATAATAAATGACTCGTTCTTTATAAAAATTACTCAAACCTGCACTTCTAAAATCTTAATCTATTAATATTAATTAATATATCATAATATTTCGACGTTTCGACGACAAGTTTGGAATTTCACAAACCAAGAATCTTCAAATAACAAAGTCTTATTTCATAATAAATGATTCGTTCTTTATAAAAATTAGTCAAACCAGCACTTCTAAAATCTTAATCTATTAATATTAATTAATATATCGTAATATTTCGACGTTTCGACGACAAGTTTGGAATTTCACCAACCAAGAATCTTCAAATAACAAAGTCTTATTTCATAATAAATGACTCGTTCTTTATAAAAATTACTCAAACCTGCACTTCTAAAATCTTAATCTATTAATATTAATTAATATATCATAATATTTCGACGTTTCGACGACAAGTTTGGAATTTCACAAACCAAGAATCTTGAAATAACAAAGTCTTATTTCATAATAAATGATACGTTCTTTATAAAAATTACTCAAACCTGCACTTCTAAAATCTTAATCTATTAATATTAATTAATATATCATAATATTTGGACGTTTCGACGACAAGTTTGGAATTTCACAAACCAAGAATCTTCAAATAACAAAGTCTTATTTCATAATAAATGATTCGTTCTTTATAAAAATTAGTCAAACCAGCACTTCTAAAATCTTAATCTATTAATATTAATTAATATATCATAATATTTGGACGTTTCGACGACAAGTTTGGAATTTCACAAACCAAGAATCTTCAAATAACAAAGTCTTATTTCATAATAAATGATTCGTTCTTTATAAAAATTAGTCAAACCTGCACTTCTAAAATCTTAATCTATTAATATTAATTAATATATCATAATATTTCGACGTTTCGACGACAAGTTTGGAATTTCACAAACCAAGAATCTTCAAATAACAAAGTCTTATTTCATAATAAATGATACGTTCTTTATAAAAATTACTCAAACCTGCACTTCTAAAATCTTAATCTATTAATATTAATTAATATATCATAATATTTCGACGTTTCGACGACAAGTTTGGAATTTCACAAACCAAGAATCTTGAAATAACAAAGTCTTATTTCATAATAAATGATACGTTCTTTATAAAAATTACTCAAACCAGCACTTCTAAAATCTTAATCTATTAATATTAATTAATATATCGTAATATTTCGACGTTTCGACGACAAGTTTGGAATTTCACAAACCAAGAATCTTCAAATAACAAAGTCTTATTTCATAATAAATGATTCGTTCTTTATAAAAATTAGTCAAACCAGCACTTCTAAAATCTTAATCTATTAATATTAATTAATATATCGTAATATTTCGACGTTTCGACGACAAGTTTGGAATTTCACCAACCAAGAATCTTCAAATAACAAAGTCTTATTTCATAATAAATGACTCGTTCTTTATAAAAATTACTCAAACCTGCACTTCTAAAATCTTAATCTATTAATATTAATTAATATATCATAATATTTCGACGTTTCGACGACAAGTTTGGAATTTCACAAACCAAGAATCTTCAAATAACAAAGTCTTATTTCATAATAAATGATTCGTTCTTTATAAAAATTAGTCAAACCAACACTTCTAAAATCTTAATCTATTAATATTAATTAATATATCGTAATATTTCGACGTTTCGACGACAAGTTTGGAATTTCACCAACCAAGAATCTTCAAATAACAAAGTCTTATTTCATAATAAATGACTCATTCTTTATAAAAATTACTCAAACCTGCACTTCTAAAATCTTAATCTATTAATATTAATTAATATATCATAATATTTCGACGTTTCGACGACAAGTTTGGAATTTCACAAATCAAGAATCTTCAAATAACAAAGTCTTATTTCATAATAAATGATACGTTCTTTATAAAAATTAGTCAAACCTGCACTTCTAAAATCTTAATCTATTAATATTAATTAATATATCATAATATTTCGACGTTTCGACGACAAGTTTGGAATTTCACCAACCGAGAATCTTCAAATAACAAAGTCTTATTTCATAATAAATGACTCGTTCTTTATAAAAATTAGTCAAACCTGCACTTCTAAAATCTTAATCTATTAATATTAATTAATATATCATAATATTTCGACGTTTCGACGACAAGTTTGGAATTTCACAAATCAAGAATCTTCAAATAACAAAGTCTTATTTCATAATAAATGACTCGTTCTTTATAAAAATTACTCAAACCTGCACTTCTAAAATCTTTATCTATTAATATTAATTAATATATCCCAATATTTCGACGTTTCGACGACAAGTTTGGAATTTCACCAACCAAGAATCTTCAAATAACAAAGTCTTATTTCATAATAAATGATACTTTCCTTATAAAAATTACTCAAACCTGCACTTCTAAAATCTTAATCTATTAATATTAATAAATATATATCATAATATTTCGACGTTTCGACGACAAGTTTGGAATTTCACAAACCAAGAATCTTCAAATAACAAAGTCTTATTTCATAATAAATGATACTTTCCTTATAAAAATTACTCAAACCTGCACTTCTAAAATCTTAATCTATTAATATTAATTAATATATCATAATATTTCGACGTTTCGACGACAAGTTTGGAATTTCACAAATCAAGAATCTTCAAATAACAAAGTCTTATTTCATAATAAATGACTCGTTCTTTATAAAAATTACTCAAACCTGCACTTCTAAAATCTTTATCTATTAATATTAATTAATATATCATAATATTTCGACGTTTCGACGACAAGTTTGGAATTTCACAAACCAAGAATCTTCAAATAACAAAGTCTTATTTCATAATAAATGATACTTTCCTTATAAAAATTACTCAAACCTGCACTTCTAAAATCTTAATCTATTAATATTAATTAATATATCATAATATTTCGACGTTTCGACGACAAGTTTGGAATTTCACAAACCAAGAATCTTCAAATAACAAAGTCTTATTTCATAATAAATGATACTTTCCTTATAAAAATTACTCAAACCTGCACTTCTAAAATCTTAATCTATTAATATTAATTAATATATCATAATATTTCGACGTTTCGACGACAAGTTTGGAATTTCACAAATCAAGAATCTTCAAATAACAAAGTCTTATTTCATAATAAATGACTCGTTCTTTATAAAAATTACTCAAACCTGCACTTCTAAAATCTTTATCTATTAATATTAATTAATATATCATAATATTTCGACGTTTCGACGACAAGTTTGGAATTTCACAAACCAAGAATCTTCAAATAACAAAGTCTTATTTCATAATAAATGATACTTTCCTTATAAAAATTACTCAAACCTGCACTTCTAAAATCTTAATCTATTAATATTAATTAATATATCATAATATTTCGACGTTTCGACGACAAGTTTGGAATTTCACAAACCAAGAATCTTCAAATAACAAAGTCTTATTTCATAATAAATGATACTTTCCTTATAAAAATTACTCAAACCTGCACTTCTAAAATCTTAATCTATTAATATTAATTAATATATCATAATATTTCGACGTTTCGACGACAAGTTTGGAATTTCACAAATCAAGAATCTTCAAATAACAAAGTCTTATTTCATAATAAATGACTCGTTCTTTATAAAAATTACTCAAACCTGCACTTCTAAAATCTTTATCTATTAATATTAATTAATATATCATAATATTTCGACGTTTCGACGACAAGTTTGGAATTTCACAAACCAAGAATCTTCAAATAACAAAGTCTTATTTCATAATAAATGATACTTTCCTTATAAAAATTACTCAAACCTGCACTTCTAAAATCTTAATCTATTAATATTAATTAATATATCATAATATTTCGACGTTTCGACGACAAGTTTGGAATTTCACAAACCAAGAATCTTCAAATAACAAAGTCTTATTTCATAATAAATGATACTTTCCTTATAAAAATTACTCAAACCTGCACTTCTAAAATCTTTATCTATTAATATTAATTAATATATCCCAATATTTCGACGTTTCGACGACAAGTTTGGAATTTCACCAACCAAGAATCTTCAAATAACAAAGTCTTATTTCATAATAAATGATACTTTCCTTATAAAAATTACTCAAACCTGCACTTCTAAAATCTTAATCTATTAATATTAATTAATATATCATAATATTTCGACGTTTCGACGACAAGTTTGGAATTTCACAAACCAAGAATCTTCAAATAACAAAGTCTTATTTCATAATAAATTATACTTTCCTTATAAAAATTACTCAAACCTGCACTTCTAAAATCTTAATCTATTAATATTAATTAATATATCATAATATTTCGACGTTTCGACGACAAGTTTGGAATTTCACAAACCAAGAATCTTCAAATAACAAAGTCTTATTTCATAATAAATGATACTTTCCTTATAAAAATTACTCAAACCTGCACTTCTAAAATCTTAATCTATTAATATTAATTAATATATCATAATATTTCGACGTTTCGACGACAAGTTTGGAATTTCACAAACCAAGAATCTTCAAATAACAAAGTCTTATTTCATAATAAATGATACTTTCCTTATAAAAATTACTCAAACCTGCACTTCTAAAATCTTAATCTATTAATATTAATTAATATATCATAATATTTCGACGTTTCGACGACAAGTTTGGAATTTCACAAACCAAGAATCTTCAAATAACAAAGTCTTATTTCATAATAAATGATACTTTCCTTATAAAAATTACTCAAACCTGCACTTCTAAAATCTTAATCTATTAATATTAATTAATATATCATAATATTTCGACGTTTCGACGACAAGTTTGGAATTTCACAAACCAAGAATCTTCAAATAACAAAGTCTTATTTCATAATAAATGATACTTTCCTTATAAAAATTACTCAAACCTGCACTTCTAAAATCTTAATCTATTAATATTAATTAATATATCATAATATTTCGACGTTTCGACGACAAGTTTGGAATTTCACAAACCAAGAATCTTCAAATAACAAAGTCTTATTTCATAATAAATGATACTTTCCTTATAAAAATTACTCAAACCTGCACTTCTAAAATCTTAATCTATTAATATTAATTAATATATCATAATATTTCGACGTTTCGACGACAAGTTTGGAATTTCACAAACCAAGAATCTTCAAATAACAAAGTCTTATTTCATAATAAATGATACTTTCCTTATAAAAATTACTCAAACCTGCACTTCTAAAATCTTAATCTATTAATATTAATTAATATATCATAATATTTCGACGTTTCGACGACAAGTTTGGAATTTCACAAACCAAGAATCTTCAAATAACAAAGTCTTATTTCATAATAAATGATACTTTCCTTATAAAAATTACTCAAACCTGCACTTCTAAAATCTTAATCTATTAATATTAATTAATATATCATAATATTTCGACGTTTCGACGACAAGTTTGGAATTTCACAAACCAAGAATCTTCAAATAACAAAGTCTTATTTCATAATAAATGATACTTTCCTTATAAAAATTACTCAAACCTGCACTTCTAAAATCTTAATCTATTAATATTAATTAATATATCATAATATTTCGACGTTTCGACGACAAGTTTGGAATTTCACAAACCAAGAATCTTCAAATAACAAAGTCTTATTTCATAATAAATGATACTTTCCTTATAAAAATTACTCAAACCTGCACTTCTAAAATCTTAATCTATTAATATTAATTAATATATCATAATATTTCGACGTTTCGACGACAAGTTTGGAATTTCACAAACCAAGAATCTTCAAATAACAAAGTCTTATTTCATAATAAATTATACTTTCCTTATAAAAATTACTCAAACCTGCACTTCTAAAATCTTAATCTATTAATATTAATTAATATATCATAATATTTCGACGTTTCGACGACAAGTTTGGAATTTCACAAACCAAGAATCTTCAAATAACAAAGTCTTATTTCATAATAAATGATACTTTCCTTATAAAAATTACTCAAACCTGCACTTCTAAAATCTTAATCTATTAATATTAATTAATATATCATAATATTTCGACGTTTCGACGACAAGTTTGGAATTTCACAAACCAAGAATCTTCAAATAACAAAGTCTTATTTCATAATAAATTATACTTTCCTTATAAAAATTACTCAAACCTGCACTTCTAAAATCTTAATCTATTAATATTAATTAATATATCATAATATTTCGACGTTTCGACGACAAGTTTGGAATTTCACAAACCAAGAATCTTCAAATAACAAAGTCTTATTTCATAATAAATGATACTTTCCTTATAAAAATTACTCAAACCTGCACTTCTAAAATCTTAATCTATTAATATTAATTAATATATCATAATATTTCGACGTTTCGACGACAAGTTTGGAATTTCACAAACCAAGAATCTTCAAATAACAAAGTCTTATTTCATAATAAATGATACTTTCCTTATAAAAATTACTCAAACCTGCACTTCTAAAATCTTAATCTATTAATATTAATTAATATATCATAATATTTCGACGTTTCGACGACAAGTTTGGAATTTCACAAACCAAGAATCTTCAAATAACAAAGTCTTATTTCATAATAAATGATACTTTCCTTATAAAAATTACTCAAACCTGCACTTCTAAAATCTTAATCTATTAATATTAATTAATATATCATAATATTTCGACGTTTCGACGACAAGTTTGGAATTTCACAAACCAAGAATCTTCAAATAACAAAGTCTTATTTCATAATAAATGATACTTTCCTTATAAAAATTACTCAAACCTGCACTTCTAAAATCTTAATCTATTAATATTAATTAATATATCATAATATTTCGACGTTTCGACGACAAGTTTGGAATTTCACAAACCAAGAATCTTCAAATAACAAAGTCTTATTTCATAATAAATGATACTTTCCTTATAAAAATTACTCAAACCTGCACTTCTAAAATCTTAATCTATTAATATTAATTAATATATCATAATATTTCGACGTTTCGACGACAAGTTTGGAATTTCACAAACCAAGAATCTTCAAATAACAAAGTCTTATTTCATAATAAATGATACTTTCCTTATAAAAATTACTCAAACCTGCACTTCTAAAATCTTAATCTATTAATATTAATTAATATATCATAATATTTCGACGTTTCGACGACAAGTTTGGAATTTCACAAACCAAGAATCTTCAAATAACAAAGTCTTATTTCATAATAAATGATACTTTCCTTATAAAAATTACTCAAACCTGCACTTCTAAAATCTTAATCTATTAATATTAATTAATATATCATAATATTTCGACGTTTCGACGACAAGTTTGGAATTTCACAAACCAAGAATCTTCAAATAACAAAGTCTTATTTCATAATAAATTATACTTTCCTTATAAAAATTACTCAAACCTGCACTTCTAAAATCTTAATCTATTAATATTAATTAATATATCATAATATTTCGACGTTTCGACGACAAGTTTGGAATTTCACAAACCAAGAATCTTCAAATAACAAAGTCTTATTTCATAATAAATGATACTTTCCTTATAAAAATTACTCAAACCTGCACTTCTAAAATCTTAATCTATTAATATTAATTAATATATCATAATATTTCGACGTTTCGACGACAAGTTTGGAATTTCACAAACCAAGAATCTTCAAATAACAAAGTCTTATTTCATAATAAATTATACTTTCCTTATAAAAATTACTCAAACCTGCACTTCTAAAATCTTTATCTATTAATATTAATTAATATATCCCAATATTTCGACGTTTCGACGACAAGTTTGGAATTTCACCAACCAAGAATCTTCAAATAACAAAGTCTTATTTCATAATAAATGATACTTTCCTTATAAAAATTACTCAAACCTGCACTTCTAAAATCTTAATCTATTAATATTAATTAATATATCATAATATTTCGACGTTTCGACGACAAGTTTGGAATTTCACAAACAAGAATCTTCAAATAACAAAGTCTTATTTCATAATAAATGATTCGTTCTTTATAAAAATTAGTCAAACCAGCACTTCTAAAATCTTAATCTATTAATATTAATTAATATATCGTAATATTTCGACGTTTCGACGACAAGTTTGGAATTTCACCAACCAAGAATCTTCAAATAACAAAGTCTTATTTCATAATAAATGATTCGTTCTTTATAAAAATTAGTCAAACCTGCACTTCTAAAATCTTAATCTATTAATATTAATTAATATATCATAATATTTCGACGTTTCGACGACAAGTTTGGAATTTCACCAACCAAGAATCTTCAAATAACAAAGTCTTATTTCATAATAAATGATTCGTTCTTTATAAAATTAGTCAAACCTGCACTTCTAAAATCTTAATCTATTAATATTAATTAATATATCATAATATTTCGACGTTTCGACGACAAGTTTGGAATTTCACAAACCAAGAATCTTCAAATAACAAAGTCTTATTTCATAATAAATGATTCGTTCTTTATAAAAATTAGTCAAACCAGCACTTCTAAAATCTTAATCTATTAATATTAATTAATATATCGTAATATTTCGACGTTTCGACGACAAGTTTGGAATTCACCAACCAAGAATCTTCAAATAACAAAGTCTTATTTCATAATAAATGATTCGTTCTTTATAAAAATTAGTCAAACCTGCACTTCTAAAATCTTAATCTATTAATATTAATTAATATATCATAATATTTCGACGTTTCGACGACAAGTTTGGAATTTCACCAACCAAGAATCTTCAAATAACAAAGTCTTATTTCATAATAAATGATACTTTCCTTATAAAAATTACTCAAACCTGCACTTCTAAAATCTTAATCTATTAATATTAATTAATATATCGTAATATTTCGACGTTTCGACGACAAGTTTGGAATTTCACCAACCGAGAATCTTCAAATAACAAAGTCTTATTTCATAATAAATGACTCATTCTTTATAAAAATTACTCAAACCTGCACTTCTAAATCTTAATCTATTAATATTAATTAATATATCATAATATTTCGACGTTTCGACGACAAGTTTGGAATTTCACCAACCGAGAATCTTGAAATAACAAAGTCTTATTTCATAATAAATGATTCGTTCTTTATAAAAATTAGTCAAACCAGCACTTCTAAAATCTTAATCTATTAATATTAATTAATATATCATAATATTTCGACGTTTCGACGACAAGTTTGGAATTTCACCAACCAAGAATCTTCAAATAACAAAGTCTTATTTCATAATAAATGATACTTTCCTTATAAAAATTACTCAAACCTGCACTTCTAAATCTTAATCTATTAATATTAATTAATATATCGTAATATTTCGACGTTTCGACGACAAGTTTGGAATTTCACCAACCGAGAATCTTCAAATAACAAAGTCTTATTTCATAATAAATGACTCATTCTTTATAAAAATTACTCAAACCTGCACTTCTAAAATCTTAATCTATTAATATTAATTAATATATCATAATATTTCGACGTTTCGACGACAAGTTTGGAATTTCACCAACCAAGAATCTTCAAATAACAAAGTCTTATTTCATAATAAATGATACTTTCCTTATAAAAATTACTCAAACCAGCACTTCTAAAATCTTAATCTATTAATATTAATTAATATATCGTAATATTTCGACGTTTCGACGACAAGTTTGGAATTTCACCAACCGAGAATCTTCAAATAACAAAGTCTTATTTCATAATAAATGACTCATTCTTTATAAAAATTACTCAAACCTGCACTTCTAAAATCTTAATCTATTAATATTAATTAATATATCATAATATTTCGACGTTTCGACGACAAGTTTGGAATTTCACCAACCGAGAATCTTGAAATAACAAAGTCTTATTTCATAATAAATGATTCGTTCTTTATAAAAATTAGTCAAACCTGCACTTCTAAAATCTTAATCTATTAATATTAATTAATATATCATAATATTTCGACGTTTCGACGACAAGTTTGGAATTTCACCAACCAAGAATCTTGAAATAACAAAGTCTTATTTCATAATAAATGATTCGTTCTTTATAAAAATTAGTCAAACCAGCACTTCTAAAATCTTAATCTATTAATATTAATTAATATATCGCAATATTTCGACGTTTCGACGACAAGTTTGGAATTTCACAAACCAAGAATCTTCAAATAACAAAGTCTTATTTCATAATAAATGACTCATTCTTTATAAAAATTCCTCAAACCTGCACTTCTAAAATCTTTATCTATTAATATTAATTAATATATCGCAATATTTCGACGTTTCGACGACAAGTTTGGAATTTCACAAACCAAGAATCTTCAAATAACAAAGTCTTATTTCATAATAAATGACTCGTTCTTTATAAAAATTAGTCAAACCTGCACTTCTAAAATCTTAATCTATTAATATTAATTAATATATCATAATATTTCGACGTTTCGACGACAAGTTTGGAATTTCACCAACCAAGAATCTTGAAATAACAAAGTCTTATTTCATAATAAATGACTCGTTCTTTATAAAAATTACTCAAACCTGCACTTCTAAAATCTTAATCTATTAATATTAATTAATATATCATAATATTTCGACGTTTCGACGACAAGTTTGGAATTTCACCAACCAAGAATCTTCAAATAACAAAGTCTTATTTCATAATAAATGATACTTTCCTTATAAAAATTACTCAAACCTGCACTTCTAAAATCTTAATCTATTAATATTAATTAATATATCGTAATATTTCGACGTTTCGACGACAAGTTTGGAATTTCACCAACCGAGAATCTTCAAATAACAAAGTCTTATTTCATAATAAATGACTCATTCTTTATAAAAATTACTCAAACCTGCACTTCTAAAATCTTAATCTATTAATATTAATTAATATATCATAATATTTCGACGTTTCGACGACAAGTTTGGAATTTCACCAACCGAGAATCTTGAAATAACAAAGTCTTATTTCATAATAAATGACTCGTTCTTTATAAAAATTAGTCAAACCTGCACTTCTAAAATCTTAATCTATTAATATTAATTAATATATCATAATATTTCGACGTTTCGACGACAAGTTTGGAATTTCACCAACCAAGAATCTTGAAATAACAAAGTCTTATTTCATAATAAATGATTCGTTCTTTATAAAAATTAGTCAAACCAGCACTTCTAAAATCTTAATCTATTAATATTAATTAATATATCGCAATATTTCGACGTTTCGACGACAAGTTTGGAATTTCACAAACCAAGAATCTTCAAATAACAAAGTCTTATTTCATAATAAATGACTCATTCTTTATAAAAATTCCTCAAACCTGCACTTCTAAAATCTTTATCTATTAATATTAATTAATATATCGCAATATTTCGACGTTTCGACGACAAGTTTGGAATTTCACAAACCAAGAATCTTCAAATAACAAAGTCTTATTTCATAATAAATGACTCGTTCTTTATAAAAATTAGTCAAACCTGCACTTCTAAAATCTTAATCTATTAATATTAATTAATATATCATAATATTTCGACGTTTCGACGACAAGTTTGGAATTTCACCAACCAAGAATCTTGAAATAACAAAGTCTTATTTCATAATAAATGACTCGTTCTTTATAAAAATTACTCAAACCTGCACTTCTAAAATCTTAATCTATTAATATTAATTAATATATCGTAATATTTCGACGTTTCGACGACAAGTTTGGAATTTCACCAACCAAGAATCTTGAAATAACAAAGTCTTATTTCATAATAAATGATTCGTTCTTTATAAAAATTAGTCAAACCTGCACTTCTAAAATCTTAATCTATTAATATTAATTAATATATCATAATATTTCGACGTTTCGACGACAAGTTTGGAATTTCACCAACCAAGAATCTTCAAATAACAAAGTCTTATTTCATAATAAATGACACGTTCTTTATAAAAATTAGTCAAACCAGCACTTCTAAAATCTTAATCTATTAATATTAATTAATATATCATAATATTTCGACGTTTCGACGACAAGTTTGGAATTTCACCAACCAAGAATCTTCAAATAACAAAGTCTTATTTCATAATAAATGACTCGTTCTTTATAAAAATTACTCAAACCTGCACTTCTAAAATCTTAATCTATTAATATTAATTAATATATCGTAATATTTCGACGTTTCGACGACAAGTTTGGAATTTCACCAACCAAGAATCTTGAAATAACAAAGTCTTATTTCATAATAAATGATTCGTTCTTTATAAAAATTAGTCAAACCAGCACTTCTAAAATCTTAATCTATTAATATTAATTAATATATCGCAATATTTCGACGTTTCGACGACAAGTTTGGAATTTCACCAACCAAGAATCTTGAAATAACAAAGTCTTATTTCATAATAAATGATTCGTTCTTTATAAAAATTAGTCAAACCAGCACTTCTAAAATCTTAATCTATTAATATTAATTAATATATCGCAATATTTCGACGTTTCGACGACAAGTTTGGAATTTCACCAACCAAGAATCTTGAAATAACAAAGTCTTATTTCATAATAAATGACTCGTTCTTTATAAAAATTACTCAAACCTGCACTTCTAAAATCTTAATCTATTAATATTAATTAATATATCGTAATATTTCGACGTTTCGACGACAAGTTTGGAATTTCACCAACCAAGAATCTTGAAATAACAAAGTCTTATTTCATAATAAATGATTCGTTCTTTATAAAAATTAGTCAAACCAGCACTTCTAAAATCTTAATCTATTAATATTAATTAATATATCGCAATATTTCGACGTTTCGACGACAAGTTTGGAATTTCACCAACCAAGAATCTTGAAATAACAAAGTCTTATTTCATAATAAATGATTCGTTCTTTATAAAAATTAGTCAAACCAGCACTTCTAAAATCTTAATCTATTAATATTAATTAATATATCGCAATATTTCGACGTTTCGACGACAAGTTTGGAATTTCACAAACCAAGAATCTTCAAATAACAAAGTCTTATTTCATAATAAATGACTCATTCTTTATAAAAATTCCTCAAACCTGCACTTCTAAAATCTTTATCTATTAATATTAATTAATATATCGCAATATTTCGACGTTTCGACGACAAGTTTGGAATTTCACCAACCAAGAATCTTGAAATAACAAAGTCTTATTTCATAATAAATGATTCGTTCTTTATAAAAATTAGTCAAACCAGCACTTCTAAAATCTTTATCTATTAATATTAATTAATATATCGTAATATTTCGACGTTTCGACGACAAGTTTGGAATTTCACCAACCAAGAATCTTGAAATAACAAAGTCTTATTTCATAATAAATGATTCGTTCTTTATAAAAATTAGTCAAACCAGCACTTCTAAAATCTTTATCTATTAATATTAATTAATATATCGTAATATTTCGACGTTTCGACGACAAGTTTGGAATTTCACCAACCAAGAATCTTGAAATAACAAAGTCTTATTTCATAATAAATGACACGTTCTTTATAAAAATTAGTCAAACCAGCACTTCTAAAATCTTTATCTATTAATATTAATTAATATATCGCAATATTTCGACGTTTCGACGACAAGTTTGGAATTTCACCAACCAAGAATCTTGAAATAACAAAGTCTTATTTCATAATAAATGACTCGTTCTTTATAAAAATTAGTCAAACCTGCACTTCTAAAATCTTAATCTATTAATATTAATTAATATATCGCAATATTTCGACGTTTCGACGACAAGTTTGGAATTTCACAAACCAAGAATCTTCAAATAACAAAGTCTTATTTCATAATAAATGACTCATTCTTTATAAAAATTCCTCAAACCTGCACTTCTAAAATCTTTATCTATTAATATTAATTAATATATCGCAATATTTCGACGTTTCGACGACAAGTTTGGAATTTCACCAACCAAGAATCTTGAAATAACAAAGTCTTATTTCATAATAAATGATTCGTTCTTTATAAAAATTAGTCAAACCAGCACTTCTAAAATCTTTATCTATTAATATTAATTAATATATCGTAATATTTCGACGTTTCGACGACAAGTTTGGAATTTCACCAACCAAGAATCTTGAAATAACAAAGTCTTATTTCATAATAAATGATTCGTTCTTTATAAAAATTAGTCAAACCAGCACTTCTAAAATCTTTATCTATTAATATTAATTAATATATCGCAATATTTCGACGTTTCGACGACAAGTTTGGAATTTCACCAACCAAGAATCTTCAAATAACAAAGTCTTATTTCATAATAAATGACACGTTCTTTATAAAAATTAGTCAAACCTGCACTTCTAAAATCTTAATCTATTAATATTAATTAATATATCATAATATTTCGACGTTTCGACGACAAGTTTGGAATTTCACAAACCAAGAATCTTCAAATAACAAAGTCTTATTTCATAATAAATGACTCGTTCTTTATAAAAATTAGTCAAACCTGCACTTCTAAAATCTTAATCTATTAATATTAATTAATATATCATAATATTTCGACGTTTCGACGACAAGTTTGGAATTTCACCAACCAAGAATCTTCAAATAACAAAGTCTTATTTCATAATAAATGACACGTTCTTTATAAAAATTAGTCAAACCTGCACTTCTAAAATCTTAATCTATTAATATTAATTAATATATCATAATATTTCGACGTTTCGACGACAAGTTTGGAATTTCACAAACCAAGAATCTTCAAATAACAAAGTCTTATTTCATAATAAATGACTCATTCTTTATAAAAATTCCTCAAACCTGCACTTCTAAAATCTTTATCTATTAATATTAATTAATATATCATAATATTTCGACGTTTCGACGACAAGTTTGGAATTTCACCAACCAAGAATCTTCAAATAACAAAGTCTTATTTCATAATAAATGACACGTTCTTTATAAAAATTAGTCAAACCTGCACTTCTAAAATCTTAATCTATTAATATTAATTAATATATCATAATATTTCGACGTTTCGACGACAAGTTTGGAATTTCACAAACCAAGAATCTTCAAATAACAAAGTCTTATTTCATAATAAATGACTCGTTCTTTATAAAAATTAGTCAAACCTGCACTTCTAAAATCTTAATCTATTAATATTAATTAATATATCATAATATTTCGACGTTTCGACGACAAGTTTGGAATTTCACAAACCAAGAATCTTCAAATAACAAAGTCTTATTTCATAATAAATGACTCATTCTTTATAAAAATTCCTCAAACCTGCACTTCTAAAATCTTTATCTATTAATATTAATTAATATATCATAATATTTCGACGTTACGACGACAAGTTTGGAATTTCACCAACCAAGAATCTTCAAATAACAAAGTCTTATTTCATAATAAATGACACGTTCTTTATAAAAATTAGTCAAACCTGCACTTCTAAAATCTTAATCTATTAATATTAATTAATATATCATAATATTTCGACGTTTCGACGACAAGTTTGGAATTTCACCAACCAAGAATCTTCAAATAACAAAGTCTTATTTCATAATAAATGACTCGTTCTTTATAAAAATTACTCAAACCTGCACTTCTAAAATCTTAATCTATTAATATTAATTAATATATCGTAATATTTCGACGTTTCGACGACAAGTTTGGAATTTCACCAACCAAGAATCTTCAAATAACAAAGTCTTATTTCATAATAAATGACTCGTTCTTTATAAAAATTAGTCAAACCAGCACTTCTAAAATCTTAATCTATTAATATTAATTAATATATCATAATATTTCGACGTTTCGACGACAAGTTTGGAATTTCACCAACCAAGAATCTTCAAATAACAAAGTCTTATTTCATAATAAATGACTCGTTCTTTATAAAAATTAGTCAAACCAGCACTTCTAAAATCTTAATCTATTAATATTAATTAATATATCGCAATATTTCGACGTTTCGACGACAAGTTTGGAATTTCACCAACCAAGAATCTTCAAATAACAAAGTCTTATTTCATAATAAATGACTCGTTCTTTATAAAAATTAGTCAAACCTGCACTTCTAAAATCTAAATCTATTAATATTAATTAATAAATCGTAATATTTCGACGTTTCGACGACAAGTTTGGAATTTCACCAACCAAGAATCTTCAAATAACAAAGTCTTATTTCATAATAAATGACTCGTTCTTTATAAAAATTAGTCAAACCTGCACTTCTAAAATCTTAATCTATTAATATTAATTAATATATCGCAATATTTCGACGTTTCGACGACAAGTTTGGAATTTCACCAACCAAGAATCTTCAAATAACAAAGTCTTATTTCATAATAAATGACTCGTTCTTTATAAAAATTAGTCAAACCTGCACTTCTAAAATCTAAATCTATTAATATTAATTAATAAATCGTAATATTTCGACGTTTCGACGACAAGTTTGGAATTTCACAAACCAAGAATCTTCAAATAACAAAGTCTTATTTCATAATAAATGACTCATTCTTTATAAAAATTCCTCAAACCTGCACTTCTAAAATCTTTATCTATTAATATTAATTAATATATCATAATATTTCGACGTTTCGACGACAAGTTTGGAATTTCACCAACCAAGAATCTTCAAATAACAAAGTCTTATTTCATAATAAATGACTCGTTCTTTATAAAAATTAGTCAAACCTGCACTTCTAAAATCTAAATCTATTAATATTAATTAATAAATCGTAATATTTCGACGTTTCGACGACAAGTTTGGAATTTCACCAACCAAGAATCTTCAAATAACAAAGTCTTATTTCATAATAAATGACTCGTTCTTTATAAAAATTAGTCAAACCTGCACTTCTAAAATCTAAATCTATTAATATTAATTAATAAATCGTAATATTTCGACGTTTCGACGACAAGTTTGGAATTTCACCAACCAAGAATCTTCAAATAACAAAGTCTTATTTCATAATAAATGACTCGTTCTTTATAAAAATTCCTCAAACCTGCACTTCTAAAATCTTAATCTATTAATATTAATTAATATATCGTAATATTTCGACGTTTCGACGACAAGTTTGGAATTTCAGCAACCAAGAATCTAGAAATAACAAAGTCTTATTTCATAATAAATGATACGTTCTTTATATCTGCCGTGTTTGCATGTTCCAAAATATCCACCCCACTACCCCTGCCCCTGGGGGTTAAATGCCAAGTTTAATGTCATAACTAAACTCAGTGACATCCATAACCTTCGATTTGACTCCAATCTCGGTCGTATTCGCGTTATTTTCTTGTAAAGCATCTCCACCCCGAACCCTAAGGGTGCTCTTTCCGCAGGGTGTAGAGGATAAAAATTATATTCAGATAACATCGATAGAAACACTATTAATATATTTGACCCCTAAAAATATTTATCCAAATCTAATATCGGCTGTTTTTGCATGTCTAAGTATGTCCACCCCCGTCCACCCCCGCTTCTGAGGGTGTTAGACGCGTCTCACCCAGACAGTGTTTGTTTCCTGGTCTCAAAGAACTCGTGTACGAAATTTGGTGATATTTTCTCCACCGGTGTAAATTTGTATAAGGAACATACAAATATACAAACAAACACTCTGCTTTATGTATTAGATAATGAGATTATCTATTATAAAATTAATACTACCTTTGTTTTTTTATTACTTTTTTCTATATTTAAAAAAGAAAAAGATTTAATTTTTGTATATACTGTAACTATATTTAACAAGCAAATAAACTTATGATGAAAGGCTTTTTCAAATAAATTTAAAAATAATTATAAAATTGAGAAAAAAATAAACATAGGTTTAATTTGAAGAAAATAAGTTACAATCTCGTATAATTTGTTCCCTGATAGGACAGAGAAATGGTGTAAATATTTTTTTTTAAAAAAAATCAAGGGTTTATGGTGCATGGTAAATAGAGGAAGTTATTTTAAAATTAATTGTGAATTATTTTTTGTATTTTCACTTGGTTTATTACATCGGCTCTTGCTAGGAGCATCTCAGCAACTAATAATTGATTATGTTTCTGCGCGAAGAGAGTGAATTAATAAAGTTTATTGGGAGTAGTTAAGTAGTCGGCTACGGTTAGCGTGATGTAAAGAAGAAAGTCACGTACCTTGCGCATGCAGCTCAGCCTCCCACTATTCACTTTTACTGCTCCAGAGGGCACAAACAACTGCAATTCTCTCCCACGTGAAATATGATCGAGCAACGGATGGAAAAGTTTCTCCCGTGGAGAGTTTTTGTTCGACTCACACTTGAATACGATCTGTAAAAAAGAAAAAAAAGGAATTTTATTAACATTTCGTTGCTTACTTTTTATACATAATATTTAGTAACGATCTCCGGGGTTCGTGTAAATTTGCAGCGAAGCACTACGAAGTTAAAGAACGCGGAATATGAGGAGGAAGGACGGCTGTTGCAGGTGTGTGCGGGGGCGTGGGTGTACTGCCTGATGATGTCGCTGCCGCCGCTGCTGGGCTGGAGCCGCTACATCCCCGAGGGCTTCCTCACGTCGTGCTCGTGGGACTACCTGACCCGCAGCCGCAGCAACCGCGCCTACTACGTCTACCTGCTGGTCCTCGGCTTCGTGCTGCCCGTCTGCGTGATCGCGTACTGCTACGCCTTCATCCTCGCCACCATCCACGCCCACGGGAGGGAGATGCGCAGCGTCGAGACGTCGGGTACGAAACGATTTCTCAAACTCCGGTTCATGTTGGCGAAGCAAATGTTCGTCCATCGAAGAAGTTAATAGGTAAATATGGAAATATTTTCAGGAGGCAAGCAGCGTCTGCGCCGCTCGTGCTCGCACCTGCAGCCACACTCGACGACGGTGCGCACCATCGAGATCATCGCCACGCTGGTGACGCTGTTCCTGCTCTCGTGGACGCCGTACGCGGTGGTCACGCTCATCGGGCAGTTCGGCGACATCTCGCTGATCACTCCGTGGGTGTCGTCGCTGCCCGCGTACTTCGCCAAAGCCTCGGTGGTGTACAACCCCATCGTCTACGGCCTCTCGCACCCGCACTTCCGCACCTCCGTCAAGCAGTACCTGTCCACGATGCGCGGAGGCGCCACGTCCGCGTCGCACCTGCCCCCGCCCCCGCCGCCGCCCACCACGTCCTCGCCGCCCCCGGACCACTGCCAGCACGTGCGCTGCTTCCCGCCCGCGCAGCGGAGGCGGCGCCAGACCGTCAGGGCGCACTTCCACAGCGAGCCCCCGGACCCGCGCACCGCCGCCCAGAGGGTCGGCGCCCTGCCACCCTCGGCGCGACGCGTGCAGATCTCCACCACCGCCCCCGTGTGCTGCGTCGTCTACCAGAGCGGAGGCGGCCGCGTCTGCTGCGTCAGAGCCGCCCCCGTCCCTCCAGTCTTCGATCTCTGAAGGTCGCCTCCGGTATTTGACCACCCCTTCGACTCTGTAATCTGAACCTCTGTCAAATCCTAACAGTTGTTTCGGGACTTTCCAAGGCTACCGGCCACCACGTTCTTTATTAATGGTGCGTCTGGACTCTGCACACCTCATCAATTTCTCATCATTCCAAAACGACGACCTCTCCTGTTCGTAGTGAACTCATTTCGAATCATAAATTCGGATCGGGCCTCACTCTCCACATGTAAAAACTAAATTATACTGAAGAAAATATAATCAAAAAAATATTTCTCACATAAATCGACTCTTGTTTCAGTAAACATAAAACTGATCTGTGTTATTTTCTACTTAGCTACTTCTATTCTACGTGGTTGTGGATGTAAAGATGCTGTTTATATTCTACCTCGATTGCACTTTCTACTTGCATTTCTCTCTGTACATTATCTGTGAGGCTGTAGGCCGGTAGTCCAACATTTCCTATTCCCCCTAATTCATCATCGGGTCAATACCGGCCAAATTTCCCCCCCCCCTCCTCCTTTCCCACGATTTATTTCCGTTGATAATGGTCGTCGCCGTCACAGCCTTCGGAGCTGGACTCCGAGGATTGTCCGACGGTGTTGGGCTGTGAACGGCAAGTTCTGTGATATAACCAAATAGTTTGTATCGGCGAAGTGCTTCTACAGTTGAGAATTAATCGTATTTTAAGCGTGTTCGAATTTTTTAATTGGTTTTCCAATCAACGTTAAATATTCCTGGTTTATTTGTGAAAGTCTTTTGCCTTCGGACGTTTGTGCATTTGCAATAATTGTCTAACCGTACATATACATGTGTAAATAAAGTATTATCTTTTAAATATCTAATTGTAAATAATGCCACGGACGTCAGTTAACGGTTGTGAAAGCGTCGACTAAGAGTCTCAAATTTGCGTGGATTTGCTGAAGTAAAGTATTGTTCCCTCATTACCGCTTCAATTACATATTCCTTAGAACAGCTTTCGTATATCAAAACCTCTTGTCCTACAGTTCTAAAGTCGCTATACTTTCATTCGCCCTTATTTAATCTTTCCTCAATCGAGCAAAATAATTTCAATAGTAAAACATTATGGTACGTTTTACAACACTACGAAGAAATGTAGGTGTTTTATAATCTGGAGGATAGTAAAATAGGAAGTGAAGATACTTAACAAATAGACCTGTGGATCCAGGAAATTTTTCATTGACGGCAAAAACAACACGCCTGAAGATGACAACACGACAACAGCCAAAACGACGCTGTTCTACTAAATTACCTGGACGGAAAACTAAGAATCTCGGACGCTTTCGGATTAATTTTTAATACTTATTCGACAGTAATATCCATTATATATCAACCCCCCCCCCCCCTTCCTAACACTAGGCGTTTAAGAACACACGCACATCCATTTTTAATTATTAGATAGGCTGAAGGACAGTATTATACAGATATTATGATTTCCCACAATCAAAATTTCGGATCTGTTTTCTTCATTGCAGTCGTCGATATTCAAATTAGAACTAAGAAATAAATACAGTAAATCAAAAACTTGACCCTTCCTTCAAGCCAAAATTTGCCTCTCTTTACTGGAAACTATATTAATTGTACTATTCCTGGTAAAATAATTGGAAATAAACTCACTTTTCAGATTCATGTTAAGTATTTCACATAAAATGGAAAAAAAAATTAGGTCTGATAGAAAACAATGAATAAGTAAGACAGCCAATACAGACAAAAAATGGTAATATAAATACCACACAACAACGTTTCTGGGGATCCTTGTCCCCTTTCCTCAGGAGCTACGAAAAGCCTAGAGAGACACAACGACACTGGTCAGTTGAAACCACTCAAAAGCTTTTGAATAGTGCAGTTGTGTCACTCTAGGCTCTTCTTGGCACCTGACGAAAGGGGACAAGGATCCCAGAAACGTTGTTGTGTGGTACTTATATTACCCCTTTTTTGTGTCTGTATAGGCTATGTTTTTATTAATTATTTCACATAAAATTGATAGATTAGGCTGTACTCTTAAAATGATTAAAATATTTCTTTTCAAATGTTTTAATCACTTCTGTGTGAAGATAATTGTAATGGATTATAAAAGTTACAAAAAAATTACAAATCAATAATTTATCTCATCTCGTATGAGAGGTATAAACTTTTAACTACATTTTTTTGAAGAATCCAGTCTGACTATTGTTTAGTTTGAATATCATTTTTTTAAAAAAAAAACACCACTTTCAGTCGTTTAAAATCCATTTAATGTAATGAATAAGAAAGATAGCCAATACAGACAAAAAAAAGAGTAATATAAATACCACACAACGTTTCTGGGATCCTTGTGCCTTTCGTCAAGGAGCTAAGAAGAGCCTAGAGCGACACAACTGCACTGCATAATGAATAAGGAAGATAGACACAATAGGGTAATATAAATAGCACACAACGTTGTCCCCTTTCGTCAGGTGCTAAGAAGAGCCTTTGAGCTTTTGAATGTGTGGTCAACTGGCCAGTGCAGTTGTGTCACTCTAGGCTCTTCTTAGCACCTGACGAATGACACAAGGATCCCAGAAACTTCGTTGTGTGGCATTTATATTACCTTTTTTTTTGTCTGTAGTGGCTATCTTTCTTATTCATTATTTTCAATCAGACGTTTTTTTTTTTTTCATTTTTCCTTTTAATTTAATCCCTTATATTACAGACATTCCAGAAGCTTTCGGCATAACAGCCAGCCACATTCACCTAACATTAAAACGTTATTTTACATCCATTCCCAGCAAAAATATAATATCAATGTCTAATATTAGACGTACAGAAATTGCTGGGAATTGATGTAAAACAACGTTTTAATGTTCGATGTTGATGTAGATGAATATAGCTATTATGCCGAAAGCTTCTGGAATTTATATATATATATATATATATATATATATATATATATATATATATATAACGAATTAAATAAAAAAGGGAGTTTTGACGACTGTAAGAGGTAGTTTTTTTTAAAAGATAATTTAACATAATTTGATTTTAGAGCTTTAGCAATGAATGGTCTCTCACCTCACAAAGATTTTGTAACCTTAATGGTTCAAGGCTTCCACAAAATCTTGGTCTTGAATATACCGAAAGGCGCACTTTATATATATATATGAAGAATAGTCTACTGAATACTGTGCACACTAATGTACTGTACGTGCAATGATAGTTTCATAATGTTACTGCAATGGGAACAAAAATAAATAAAACAACGAACTCACTGTTTACGCGCCACTAACTTCAAATTTCATAGATATATAAAGAAGAATTGCACAGAGTACATTTGCAACGATTAAGTATCTCACTTAAGATAGTCCATTCAAAGATCTTTAAAATTATGTGTATTTTTTTCCTGACTTTTCAGACCAATAATTACTATTTTGCTTCTGTGTTACTTAATAGATATTATCATTCATGAGAAATTAGTCGAAATTGGTGACATGACATGGAATATTTAAAGATAGACAAAATAAAACAGAGGAAAATTAGATTTAATTGTCCTTGTCAAATTGCCGAATTTTACGTCTTCCTTTGAGAAATTATTCCCAGCATTCATCGCTCCACGCCTGAGCATTCAAGACTGTCCGCGTCGTTCATTTGTCTGTGGCGGGAAAGTTGCAATTTATTTAATTATTCTTTATTTCTTACTGCTCAAGTGGTCACTTATCCGAAGTTATTGGTCAATATTAAATTCTGCGGCGCTATAATATGGAATGTGAGATATTTCCACCACATTGATTAGGGATCTACGAGAAGTAAGTACTTAACCAATAGCAACTGTGCATTCGTAATAATAATATTTTTATTTCCGCGCACTGTTGTTTAGGCCTTCAATATTCTAAACGTTGAGATATCTTACCAACTAATTACAAATTAAAGATGGAAGGTTTTCCTGTGAATACGACCGAATAAAAATTTCATTCGTTTCCAACAATGTAATTTCGTTAGATAGCAATGGGAGTAATATTTTGGACTCGTCGCTTCCAACCAGGAGGAGATTAGATTCGCCGCTTTCACAAGAGAAAGTACATTTACAGCCAGAATATGAGGATTGAGGAAGTAAAACGAAAGTTGCTATTTAATGAAATCACACCGTTGGAAACCCGACAAGTTTTTCTTAATTAAAAAATTGTTTTGTGATCACCTTACGCAGCTTTGAATTTAGGTAGGTTAAGAATATATGTTTATTATTTGCAGAACATGTAAAGTCAGTAATTGCGTTATAAATCTCTTATTTTGTCTTATCAAGAAATATATGTGTCGTACGCAAGCTTTTTTGAATATACACTTTTTTAAACTAAGACTGACTGGTCTCAACGTTAAAAGGCAAAATGATTGATGTGAGTAAAGAAACACTTACTTTATTTTCGAACAGTCCGAAATTCTTCAAATGTTCACATTTATGCTTTAAATAGCACGTAATTCTTGAACTGTGTGATAGTCGTGTATAGATATAGCAGACTGATTAAGAAAATGAAAATTTCACGTACCCCTATGAAGTGATTCATATCTTTATCAGTTTTATTTACGAACGTAGAGCGTTCACAAGCGAAATATTCTAAAAAAAAACGAAATTAATATTTTTATGAAGACTGTCGTTTGTTGTTTTATATTAATCGTATTTTTCAATATATTTGAGGGTAGAAAACGATCTGTGATCGTAATCAAACTCTTATGCTTTTATGCTATATATCATATGGTGAGTCACAATCAAAATCGTTCAATTGAAAGTTTGTTATGGTGGGAAGCTTGAATATGCTAGCTGTCTCAGGGAAACTGGAAATTAAAGGTTCCCTCGTCATCCTGGTACCAGCATGAAATTAATTCGTGGCTTTGTTACTGTTTATGCCGCAAAACGAAATGAAATGAAATTATCTATACTTACGTTTGAGCAGAGTAACATAGGCTACTGCTAAGAAGCCTTGCTGCATAATGCCAACATTTCAGTCTGCTGTTTGTCTCTCAAATGTCGACGAAAAACAAATATAAGTTTTTATAAAACAACCAATTTTGGGCCCCCTCTCAGATACTTATTTTCAAAACTCAAAAAGACGTATAAGTTGTTCTATTAACAAATACAATAATTGGAAGCATTATACTGTGCATGTGTTCAAGGTTGATTTTCCACATTACAATTACTCCAACTTATTCTGTGCATAAAATTAATATAAATTTTTTTTCAATTGCAAACACAGTTCATTAAAAAATATCATGTTATAATTAGTCAGAAAGTGAAACATAGTTAACAACTCATTTCAAATTATAGATTAACCTGCCATCAGGAATACTGATAGATTCATTAATTAGGTCTTTGTTACCTAGGACCATAAACAAAACATGAAGGTGTGTATATAAATATAATTAAACATGTTGCTGTTTTTCGATTTTGAATTGTTTTTAACAAATAAGTCAAATTTTCTAGTTTTGATTGAAGAATGTAACCATAAATTGTGTATTTAAATTTTTATCATCAACCTAAAATAAATTCAATTGGACATATGATGACGAATGGCCTACACAATAAGCTAATTTGACCACAAAGTAAAATATATTTTTCTAAAAGTAAAAATGTTTTACTTTGCAACTGATTAAAACCTGGAGTGTTTGATGAACTATAGTAAATTAATATAAATCAGTCTTAAAACAATTAAACTATTCAAATATTTAAAGAATAAAAACACTTCATATTTTAGTTGTCTTGTCAATAATAGTTTTACATAAGAACACTTTCTGTAGCTGTTAAACTTAAGTATGTAATATGAAACAAATTGCCTTGTCCTTATAATTTTTGAATAGCCTTCCAATACTGCAGTGTATAAGGACTAATGTATGCTGACAACATGCCACTGCAAAAAAAAAAAGGGAATGTGTCATATATTATGACAATCTGGCTGTCGTCTCTGTAGGTTAAGGTTCTCAGAGAGTTATCAAGCCAGAAAGTAAAAGAATATGTACATATATACGAAAGCTGTTCACGAAAAAATAAATTTTAAACCCACTGCAAACAATTCAGCCTATTTGAACACACAGGATCCATTAATCTATACTTCCAAAGAGTTATTTGTGAAGCATTTTGTTGCTCACTGAAAATATTTTTTGGAGATATATGAAAAAAAATTTTTAGTAGCCATGTAATATTTTTGTATATGCAAGATAGAGTTTGTTAGAGAACAGACAAGGGAAAGATTTACGTCATGAGTATTGAAGATGTGCATAGCTAATTTCATTATATGGCTCGTGATGTACTTTCATTCCAAATATGTTTAGGGAATTTGATATTTATTGTGTAAATTATATTAAAGTAATAAAGATATTTAACTGAAAAAATTATGAATAGTTTTTCCACATTTATATTGAACTTGTGTTTATTTTTTTTACAGTTTACTCTAATAGTGTGTGTTTCTCTGGAAGTTTTATTTGGCATATTCCAAAGGCTGGTTTGAAAATGTGGCTACTCATATTTGAAAATGCTTGCATGTTGTAAATATTATGAAATGGGTCACAACTATACATATCATAGCTTAAACTGACTTGTTTCACTCAACTAATTTAATTATGTTCTTGTACTGCTTCATATTCAGAGGAATTGCACGATGCTATCGAATAATTATGTAGGTCCTCAACCAGAATGACTCATCTTATTCAATATTATAATTGACTCATCTTCTCGGAATTCTAACCAAGTAACCAATTGTATTCATGACATCTCATGACAATTTGTTTTAATTGTTGTAAGGCAGAATGCCTATAAGATACTCGTAATACTTAATAGAAATTGGTGCAATTTCTTGGAAACCATATAAGTCTAGAATGTGGGATATTTGACTATACTTATATTAATACAATGTTATCATTCAATTTTAATTTAAAATAGCATATATTTGTAAATAATTTTTTTTAAAATATAGAGTATTATTTGGGAAAGTTCCACTTCTCTCACTACTTTTACATGCTGGTGACCTAAAGTCGTTTACTTGTCGTGGGATAGACTGGACCTAGCCACTCACTTGTTTGATGTTTAATTTAACTAAGTGAGAAATTATAATTTATTTATACATATAAACAATTTTATAGCTGTTGCAAGGATCCACCAAACCTATTTCCAGACTGTCTTTTTCACATGCCAGACTGACAAAGACTATCCCAGGCAATTCTGTCCATCACAATAGTACGGCCGGGCCCCAACCCTAACTAATCAAAAACATTCTTAAATATGCACATTGCCTACTTGCCTTGAGAAAATTTGCTTTCCAGTGATGATAAAATTACAAACACTTTATATTTATTTAACATTTGTGGAGGAACAAGTACAGAGAGAAACATGAAACATTAGAATATTATTTTATTCAAAACTTAATGTTATAATATAAAACAAAATATCTTATAATAATTAGATAAAATTTTATCACATCATTTTCAGTACTTCAAACATGAAGACAAATGTTCAGTTCTACACAATATATATTTCTGTAACTACATGGTGAAAGAAACCATAATAATTACCTAATACACACATTTCTAAAAATAATCTATGAAGTATTTACAGCATTTAAATAAGATAATTTAATGGATTATATGGAGATGTATATTTCTTTTCGGTGAAGGAAGTAAGCAATTAACATCCATAATGCAGAACCCCAAAGATTCATGAACAAGTGTTCTGCATGGGTGTTTGTAAAGGACTCCCAGCTCCAAGGAAACATGTTCTTCGTCATCTCGTGCCCAACATACAGAACAATTGAGTTCATACCTGGAAAATATAAAAAAATATGAACATTTTCATAGGTTTGAACTACTTGAATGATATTTCAGTTATGATGGTAGTAAAGTAATGATATGAATTAATTTCCTCAAGTAATAACAGCAAAACTTATCAAGTGCAGTTCAAAAATCACAAATAATACGACATGGTTGACCATTCAGCAAAGTTTTTATATATACACTAAGTGAAAATGTTAAGAAATATTATAAATGAAGGCAAAGTTTCTTTAATGGTACCTGTCCCTAAAGTTAGGCTCTTTCCAACTCTTGTGACTTTATGAATATATCCAATAAAGTTTAGATACATGCAAAAAAAAATTGTTCTATTTAGGTATATACTGTGATGTAAGTATAAGCAAAGGACTTTATTTAATATTTTTTTCATCACTTTTAGTAGGAGTTTCAAAGGGACTTTAATTTATTCTTGTTGAATTATCACAAATAAAAAAAATTGCCATTTATCAAATTTGATTTCATTGTGATTATCAATATAATTGTTCCCTTTAATTTAAAGAATTAGGTTTTGAAGCTACATACATAATTTAATTGCATTAGCTTCAGTGGTTTAGAAGATATCGGTACCCAAATATACAAAAGTTTAGTTTACAGAAAAAAGTAGATGAGGCCCATAAGCACACATTGTTAAAACACAATTTACAAGCTGAAAACGTATACAAACCCATAAATAATTATTAATATTACATTTTTATGAATATCACTTACAATGTACATAATATCTAAACTTTGCTTAATTGTCAACCATGAATATGAATATTGGCGTTGCTCCAAGATGGAGTTCGCACTTGACAACGCTCCGCTACGTCTTCTACTACTGCACATCTAAACCCATCATACTATTTTTTGCAACCTATATTAATGTTTGTGATTTTTAAACAGAGCATTAATTCAAATTTTGAATTTCTAAATTTTTACTACATAAATACAACTTTATCCTAAGAATAGATGGTTTACCTAAAATTGAGAGTTGGTGTCACCATATTGGGCAGGACACAGTTCAAATATTCAAAGGCACAAGCCTCTTTATTGAACCTCTGAAAATTTGAATTGTTTCTCCCTCTTCAACATGACAATACTGGTGCTTAATTTCAGGTAAGCCAATGTATTGTCACTCTCTCTTTCCTGTCATTACAAATTATTTGACAATGCCAATGTGAACATAATGAACTTTTTTTTAATGTTGATTTGTTTCTTTAAAGAGCCAATTTTGGTTTTTATTTCTTTTTATTAACTATTTGAAATGATTAATACTAATAACCTGCATAGTTGAATGGGGCTCCTGACCACCAACACTTTTCATCAACGACAACGTACAAGCCCACAAGAAGAAGGAAAGCAAAGCTCGCATTCACACATACAAATGATAGTGACCATAAGTTTTTGTTCACAGGGATTATGCCATCATTCTGAGTAAAATTGCACAAAATTCCTGCAATCACACCCTGAAACAAAAACATTTCATTGAAGACAACAACAAAGATTGAAGAATTGTGTGATATTTAATACCTTTCTTTTTAATATCACACTTTGCACATACAAAAGTTGAAAGCCATAGGAAATATTTATGGTTGAGGAGACAAATACAAAAATAAAACTATTGGTAGTGGTAAATCATGAAACAAACTTACCAAAAGCAAACCCCAAGTAAGCCACCTTGATATCCTTTTCAAAGAATAGTTATAGCATTGTAATATGCGTCCAGCTTGCAGGCCCAAATGAACCAGAAAAACAGTTGTCAATATGCCAAGGAGACCTACATATTGTCAAAACAATTTTTTTTTAAAATTTTATACCAGCAAATTATATACATGAAATAATGCAGACATCACTGATAAGTTTTGTTACATATGTAGCTCATTACTTCACTACAATCAAATTCTTTTGTACTTTATGGAAGTAAAAATATTAAAGTATAATTAATTATTCAGAATGCTCATAAATATTAATTTCATTTGTATTATTTTGCAAACTTGGTGATTGAATTACAGCAGAATACTATCCCAGGATGCACTTAAAAGATTGCACAAAACTGAATAATGTGCTTTGTTTTGTGTAATTACTTTTCACTCTTTTGCAACTATTGAGCTAATTGTAAAAACAATTTAGTTTTTTTTTAGGTTTTATGCTTCACAAATAGTTTGGAATAGGTTCTGATATTATTTCATGCCAAAATATTAGTTACATATAAAGAAAAGTAAAAAAAAAAAATAGTAGTAAATAAATAACTTACCTTCAGGATCAAATCGATCTTGTGTCTTATACATATTTCCGAAGGTGCCTCGTTTATACATATGGGAACTTCCAATAAATTTCCTGTCGATATACCCAGCAGCTCCTCCAGTGCAATTTTCATATTTCCCATGGTCATGGAGTCCACCAGGACCTAAATAACCTAATGGGCAGCCAGGTACAGGAAGGAAGAAACTAATTGCAATATGAATTGCTAGCAAACATGCAACTACAATCCACTGATCAAATAGCTTATGCCTAGACGTTGCAGAACTCCCATAAATCGAAGATCCGTAAGACATGTCTTGGATGAGGAGCCAGTGTTCAATATTATGCCCAGTAATATTAGAATATGGGCACGCTTACAAACCCGTACCAGCACACTTCTTCGAGGCAGAGCATTGCGCAGCTGTATGCGAACTGAAATAGCCATAGAGACACCCATTATCCAGACAAACCTGTAATATGATACAGAAAAAATTAAATTATATTCAGTATTCAATTTATAAATATTATCTCAAAATTATAATTTCTGTTGCCAAAAAAACCTAATAATATAAATTAATTACAGATTTTAAAGTAGATGACTAATACTTTTAAATAATATTGCCAGGAATAATTCATTTTAAAACTATGAATTAATTTTTAAGTTTATTTTTCAACTAACCTTTCTTATATAAAAATGATGAAAACAGAAAAATATAGAAATTTTAATTTAAGAAAAAATGCTCTGTCAAATAGTTCTATGTTTTGAAGATTTAATCCAAAAGTACCTTAATCTGATAACCATGTGTTAAAACTGGGTGATATTTAAAGTTTTAAATTTTCAAAACACTTAGCTGAAATGTTCGCAATATTTATTACACGAAATATTATAATTTTGCTCTTTTTTATTTGTTTTTAAGAAGTTTTTAATGCTGTGTTAAAGCATATTTTTTCTTTTAACAACTAATATTATCTACTTAGAATCAACAATTTAATGTAGCTCATGAAATTTCAATATATTATAATATTGCTCTTTTTTATTTGTTTTTAAGAAGTTTTTAATGCTGTGTTAAAGCATATTTTTTCTTTTAACAACTAATATTATCTACTTAGAATCAACAGTTTAATGTAGCTCATGAAATTTCAATATTCATCAACCCACTTTACAATTGTTTGGCATGTTCCACTAAGACCAATTTTGTCTTATTAAATGAGAAGTTATATATCTAGTTGCATATTGTTACATCAGAATCTTTGTGATTTCTTACCATGGAAATACCAAATCAGCCACAGTCAGCCCATTCCAAATTGAATGTTTAAAAAACCAATATTCTCCTCCTCCATAGTTTACAAATATCATGATAGCAAGGCATAACCTGATAAAAGAAAACAAATATTATGTATATAAGTATGCATATGCTTTCTTTATAAAGTGTATTCTTTCTCCTATTTGTTTCTGTCTTTCTGCACTATCCATAGATCCAATACCACCAAATTATAAGTTCCTAACATTGTGTTTATATAGAAATGGAAATATAATACATATGTTTGAAATATAATGGTAAGATAAAATAGCCAGATGACATAAAGTACCACACAGTGTTTCTGGAAACTTTGTTTCTTTCTTCAGGTGGTAAAAAAAAACTCAAAAACCAAGAGTGACACAAACACAAAATACAGTTGACAAACCCAATAAAGTCTGAACTGTGTGTCTGGCTGGTCTGCAGTTCAGGCCTACTAGTGATATATAACAAGCATCTAAATTGCATTGAAGCCGAACTTAATTATTGAGGACTCACTTCTGTAACAAGTGAATTGTTTCCATGTAATGGTTATACCTGTCTGAAATTTAAATCAATGTGTTAAAGGTAACATCCCAGAGCATTCCTGAAGGTTGAGATCATCCCTAAAATATCAAAGCTCATGGAAACAAGTTTCAACCATATAAAGTATGACTTTTTCTTCTTCGCTGATTCCTCAATTGCTAACTCCATCTTTGGGAACTATATAGTTCAGACACAGCTTGAGCCTTATCATCCTCTACAGCATCACTATCCACATAGCATTTTTCTTTTTTGTACTGTAGCTTTTCTTCGTCTGGCCAAATATGTGTTTAGTTAGCCTAACCGAGAAGGATTTTAATTACGTATTTTGTCTTACATAAAGACCACTTTAAGTTAAGTTACATCTAACTCTCTCTTTCCTATCACAAATTTTGTATTTCTCACATTATTCTTATTTTCTTTATATCAGTAAATAAACTTACCCTCTAAAAACATCAAGGGAACGGACCCGGCTCTGTCTACGAATCGATTGCAGCACGTCGTCTCTTGCCGGAAAAGGTAGAACCTCTGATGGACTGGGGCTGCCTAAATCCTAAATTATATATAAGGTCAGTTACATAAAATTGTAGATTATACAAAATTAGACACTTGTGTAATTGTGTTAAATAATAAAATGAATCATTTTCTAACTTTTCTGTAATTAACTAATAATGTGTTAATTAAAATCATAAATTCAAATTACAGCAAATGACTAAAAATTCATACATAAAATAACAAGGCACAAATTACTGCATTGTGTCACTCAATACTTGATTTACTTGATAATATAGGGTAAAATATTTTAAATTTTATAAAATAATGGGAAACTTTGAAAAGTTGATTAAAGTTCAAAAAGATTGTACCACTGACACTCACTGGAGTTACTTTCATATAGTAGATCCCTTGTATGAACATACATATAACCAATAATAGTGTCAGAACTTTAAAATTTTACACAACAATTGTTATTCAATCTTACAATGATAAATTATTGTCTACTCCATAGGATGTGTCACGATAACTTATAAATACAATAATATTGAAATATTTCAAAACATCAGAAGCTGATGCAAATGAATCATGATTGATGCTTAAACAATACTCTGCCCTACATTGTATTTACAAACAATATTAAAAACACAAATTGAGGCAATACACTTATCGTTGGACATGAAAGTTTTCCAACCATCTTTTACTGATTAACGACTATAAAATTATTAAGTTAAATAAGAAGAAGACCCTGCACAATACTGCACTATGACAAAGATTCTTGCTCACAAATAAATTAATGTTATGATAAACAAAAAGGCATACATACACTTTCAAGTTCTGAGAATGGCACATTTCTTGCTCTCAAGTTTGCAAGCCACTCAGAGTTCAATATACTTTTATAAATAAAAATTCCCAAATTCCAGATGATTGCAAGCACTAAACCAATTACTATTGCTATAAAAACGGCTGAAAATGAAATTATTATTAAAAAGTGAATAGCTAGAATTATTTATATGAAATCATCAGACAAGATAAATAATTAATTAAATTCTATGGAATTAACTTACGTAAATAGGGATAAATTGGTTTCTCAATAACGTTTAAAAAGCAATGGTTTTCAGATATATTCCACTCATACGAACCATGTTCTTCAAATGTAAACTCGGAGCTGAAATTGAATTCACCAAATTATTAGTCACTTGAAAGATGTGGGATTGTGGCAAAAAAGGTAACACAATTTCAATATTATCTTATTAATATTACAGTTTAATACAAAAACCAACATCTGAATTTCACTCAAGTTGATGTCATAAATTCTTATTGGATGTGTCACCAAAAAAAAATCCTTATTCTATATGATTCCTTCACAAAATCTACGAACATTATTACATTATTTAATTAAAATTTACCTCGCATTAAATCATAAAAATAAATAAGTTTACTTTTACAGACTTTTTTAAGTATTAAAATGAAAAATATGTCTAGTTTGAAAAATAATTAAAAGAAAAAATAGCCAAATACAGGCAAAAAAAAGTGATGATTTAAATACAACACATCATTTCTGGAAACCTTGTGCCTTTGTTCAGGTGTGCAGTTGTGCCGCTCTAGGCTCTTGTGTTTTTAGTTTTATTTGTGCCTGTAGAAAGAAACGAGGATCCCAGAAACATTGTGTGGCATTTATATCATCACTTCTTTTGTCTGTTCTTGGCTGTATTTCTTTTTATTATTATTTAAGTATTACTTAATGTGAATTCAAAGTACAAAATATTACAATATAGTTAATTCTGAAATATATGCCACGCACAGTTTCTCATGAAGATCGGTATTTTGTTTTACTTACTGACACATGTCATGTTGGTCCACTTCAAAGTAGAATTGCTGAGGATAAACTGTGTTTACTATCAAATGTATGTTGCCTTGAGCGGGAACTTGTTTCCATTTAGCAAAGTCACACTAGAAAATACAATTCAGATGAACATAAATAGAAAAAGAAGCTTACAATAGAATAAACATTCATTCACTCAAACATAAGTCAAATAATTTCTCCGCTTAAATACATAAGCCTCTCTATGTTATATAAATCAAAATTCTGACAGTCTGAATATTAAAACAGGAAATATTAATATTTGTGCCAACAAACAAGTGATACTAACACATTTTGCTTAGATTTACTCAATATACAAGTCATATAAAGTTGAGGTGAAGTTGTGAGGGAACAATAATAATTATTACACAAATATTTCCTGTTTTATATGGCGTATGTTTTTTTTTTCATTACTCCAAGGAGTACTCACAAAATCGCAGACTAAAACGTAAATTCCCAATTGACTTCATCCTCCCCCTAAATCACTCCGGAATTATCTAACTCTGGCCCCACCTACCAACTGGCACTACAGACTCCCATCTTCCCCCATAACATCCTTAACGCTTCAAACATGTAGTTTCCCCAATGACCAGATCGATGGCTAACATCATGCCAGCTTATATGTTAATATGCGGTAAACAAGTTAATCTGCTTCTCTCGTCTCTAACTTGGAACGACAAGGGTCACAAGGAACGACAAGGGTCCAAGGAGGAGGAACCATAAAATACAATGTTTCTTCAGGCGTAGATAAGTTAGAGCTTGTGTTTCTATGAAACTTGAAGGTCTAGTACACTTGATGTTATCTAATTATGAACATGTATAAAAAAATCAATCACCGTCATTCATGAAAAATATTCCTTTAACAAAATCGGCTTGCAGGTTTATTAAAATTCTTACTTGTTTTCATTTTGCATACATCACAGTAATTGTCAAGTGAAAATTTTCTTCTGGTAGTGTCTTAGAATGGTCATAGCTTCATCACTATTATGTTTCATTGGCAATAGGCCATTTTTAATTGACTAGGGTAAATCCATTGCAGAAATGGAGTGTATAATTTTCAAGTGTATTATTATAGACAAATACATACCAATTCACACTGTGATGATCGTAGAAACAGCTGTAGTGCAGTTTTTCCTTCTGAATTTACTGTGAGGCAAGCCTCGTCCATCCGAAGTTGCGACGTAGAACAACTTACGTTACTTCTGTCGATCATTGTTCAAAATTAAGAGAAAATAATCCTAACTTAAAATATTTATAGCGGACAACCTTCAACTGAAAATGTAAGTATTTCACCATTTATCAATATCAAGTGAAATTGATATGTTTTGTAATTACAAACTATGGATGCTGTAGAACAGTGATCAATTATAAAACAACTTTGGTTTTGTACATGACTTACCTTCACCTTTTGTGATTTTATTTTAACATACTTTAATTAACAAAATATAGTTCAATCCTTAACTAAACTTGTTTCTTGCGTATCTAGAATGATTTTTCTTCCGCCAATCCTCTTCTTTTAATTAGATATCTCTTTTGCACAAAATTAACAAGTTTCAGTTCCTATTTAACTAAACTTTTCCCGAATACTCCACACACAACAATTACAAAGACAACCCATGGTTCAAAAACGTCAGTAACCCCCAGCACTCCTGAGGAAGTTATCCCTGGGAAACAAATTTAGTAAATCCACCACATCCATCAACAAATCTCAATCCATTCCTGTCATAAAACACGTCCAAACTAATACATCTTTATTCCCAACACAAGACTTTAATGAATGGTTCAGCCTTTAGTTGGAAAAGTGTGAATCTTGTAATATTAAACTCATGAGTTGGATATTAACCCCAGGTAAATTGTTTCTTTTTTTAATGAAAAAAAAACTATATAGAATCAAAATATGACCAGTGAAAACAAAATTTATGTGCAAAGAATAATTGTGAAAGATTAACTAATTGAATGCAAATAAATAAATCAGCCAACAAAGTTAAAATAATTAAAATTTAATAGATTACAATGTATATTATCAATGTTACAATGACCTTTATAACAAACAAACTTAAAACTGCCAGATATTTATAATTGAAATTTACTTAATTTAAGTTTCTTTCTTTCTGTTGAAAAGGTCGGCCTGTTTTGAGAAGTGAATGTTCCAGGGTCGCAGACCTTGGGGCATACGGTAAGAGTTGTCCTGCTATTCCTATTGGAAACCGGTCGAGGCACGGAGAGGGGAAAGCTGCGGCCCCACAGCAAACCCCCTCTCACGCCATCAGAAGGGTGTGGGACAAGTACCCAAGAGCCCGACCTACCTGATGCAGGTTTTTCTAGGGGTTTCCCTGCATCACTTTTAGGCCAATGCCACAGGTAGGATCCTTAAACTATAGCCCTGGGGCCCCTAGTTAACCCTTGGCTACCTTCCTCTACCCTTCCACATCCCCCCTTTCTATGCTATTAAAAGGGATGTTTGCCACCATGTGGATTACCCACATACAGCCTGTTACCCTAAAATATAAATAATATTTTTGTTTTTTAATCATTTATTTATTGTTTAAGCCTCGTGAGGCCCAATGCTTTGTAGGCCTACTCCTGTACTTAAACATAAGATAAATATCAAGTGTAGCCAACTGAAATTTTTAAACACTAACTTCACCTTTTAAATATTGTGCTGTACTGCTCCCGCTATATTTAATTATTTAGCGAAAATTTAAGAACCAAAATTGTAGAATAATGTAGCGTCAATAGTGTGATAGGCGTAGAGTGAGGCCACCAGCGTGATCCTCGCCTGGGATGAATTCCCCTCCCCCCCTCCCCCCCAAGGGCAACAGAATTAAAAGTGAGCCTTGTGCAACTTTTCCCGTTTGTAATTGACCTCTCGAGGTCATGAATTTTCAGTGAAAAATCTATTTAACTTTTAATGAAGCCTTCTACGGATGCAAAATGCGTAACCAACCCTTTACACACATCATGACTACGTGGGTGATCTACCTCATAATGACTTCAAAAATATGTCGCTCAACAAAAAATGAGTATCGCATTGGATAATTATAATAACTGTTGCAAATCTAATTAAAACACAAAAATTTATTATATTAAAGTTACCAGTGATTTTATTTCAGTAATGTAGTGCACAAGTACAGTTAAGATTGATACTCTATCGGGTTTTAAACAAGGGTTAAGAATTTATCACAGTAGCTGCAGATGCATAGCATAGCAATTAAATTATGAGATGGAATTCGTGGTAGGTTTTCTTTTCTTTAAAAAAAAACAAGACTCGAGGTGTCTGGCTGTCACGAGGATACGCTCGAGGACTGTCTCAAACCGTCGCGTCGTGTCGTGTCGGAAGCAAAACCGTCTGAAGCATAATGTCTAGAGACAAAAAGGCGCAAAATGTTTGAAGCAAAACGCCTCGAGCAAAACGTCGCAAGCTGTCTGAAGCAAAATGCCTCGAGGCAAAACGTCGCAAGCTGTCTGAAGCAAAATGCCTCGAGGCAAAACGTCGCAAGCTGTCTGAAGCAAAATGCCTGGAGCAAAACGTCGCAAGCTGTCTGAAGCAAAATGCCTCGTGGCAAATCGTCAGGGTCCGACACGAGGAAACACGACTCAAGGTGTCTGGCTGTCACGAGGCGACGGTCTCAGACTGTCTCAAACCGTCGCGCCGTGTCGGACGCAAATCGTCGCAAGCTGTCTGAAGCAAAATGCCTCGTGGCAAATCGTCAGGGTCCGACACGACTCGAGGTGTCTGGCTGTCACGAGCCGACGGTCGCAGACTGTCTCAACCGTCGCGCCGTGTCGGACGCAAAACGTCGCAAGCTGTCTGAAGCAAAATGCCTCGAGGCAAAACGTCGCAAGCTGTCTGAAGCAAAATGCCTGGAGCAAAACGTCGCAAGCTGTCTGAAGCAAAATGCCTGGAGCAAAACGTCGCAAGCTGTCTGAAGCTAAATGCCGGGAGCAAAACGTCGCGAGCTGTCTAAAGCAAAATGCCTCGAAGCAAAACGTCGCAAACTGTCTGAAGCAAAATGCCTGGAGCAAAATGTCGCAAGCTGTCTGAAGCAAAATGCCTGGAGCAAAACGTCGCGAGCTGTCTGAAGCAAAATGCCTCGTGGCAAATCGTCAGGGTCCGACACGAGGAAACACGACTCAAGGTGTCTGGCTGTCACGAGGCGACGGTCTCAGACTGTCTCAAACCTTCGCGCCGTGTCGGACGCAAATCGTCGCAAGCTGTCTGAAGCAAAATGCCTCGTGGCAAATCGTCAGGGTCCGACACGACGAAACACGACTCGAGGTGTCTGGCTGTCACGAGCCGACGGTCGCAGACTGTCTCAACCGTCGCGCCGTGTCGGACGCAAAACGTCGCAAGCTGATTGAAGCAAAATGCCTCGAGGCAAAACGTCGCAAGGTGCCTGAAGCAAAATGCGTCGAGGCAAAACGTCGCAAGCTGTCTGAAGCAAAATGCCTCGTGGCAAATCGTCAGGGTCCGACACGACGAAACACGACTCGAGGTGTCTGGCTGTCACGAGGCGACGGTCGCGGACTGTCTCAAACCGTCGCGCCGTGTCGCACGCGACAGTTTCGCCCGGTGTGCGCCCCTCCATAAGGAGCCCATGTATTTTCTTCCTCGAGTCGTCGTCCGACAAAATGACTCGTCGCGTCGCTTGCAGCGTGCGGCCGGCCTTAGCCTCCTTAATAATATATAGGAAGCGCACACGTGCCTTTCCTTGCTGTAAGCTACGTCTACACTATGATATCTCACACAGGCTTCTAAACACAACTCACACACACATGGTTCACGAAATACTTTGTTGCAGCACACTTTACGGTGAAAGCCATGGGTCGCCAGTCTCATGGTTGGCTTCCATCCATGTCCTGTCCTGCATAGACGTCCTCCTCTCATACAGATCCTGTAACAGCTGTCTGAAGCTGGTAGTATCTTAGATCCTCTATGAGGAAGGTCGTACACTAGCCTCGATCTTGAATTCTTGTCAGGTATCTAGCCTTTACTCCCTCCAATACGTGAGGTATTCTAGGCCATTGCTGACTGTGTGTTAGGTTTTTATGTTCCTCAATTCAAGTCGGCAGAGATCATTTGGTCTGGCAGATATAACATGCGCAATTATATCCTTGGTACATCAACAATCTCACTACATATATTTTAAAATTAAATAATAAAAATTGCCCCAATAGTCAGAAAAAGTTTAATTCTCCATTATCTTCCCTGGTTTCGACCTCTTCAGGATGATGTTGGTATAATTATTGGGGTTTTTGAGTAGTAGTATTTTATTTTTCTATTGAGAGGTTGTGACTTTGCGTCCTGGTAACCAGAACATTTTCTTTTTGTTTAATATCCATTTGTTTTCCTGGTTATGTGGATTTACCCCCAAAAATATTTGACAGAGGGTGATTTTGGAATCTCTGTGTTGTTTCTAAAGATCGGATGGGCAATGTTCATGTAAACTCCTTTTTTCATTTATTTGTATTCTCCATTTCTGAAGCCGTACTTGGGATATTTCTGTATGTGTGACGAAGCCCTGTACGTGAGGTTAGAATCACCAAACAGTCTGATATAATTCAGTAGACTTATTTGTCTTAACAATGGGCCCCCGTTTCAAACTGCTTACTCCATCCCCAGGCCGCCAGAGGCGCTGCATCGCTGGTGCTCGACGACCGCAGCAGCTTCAGTCAGTCAGTCAGTCAGCTCCTCACCAGTAGTCCAGACCAGACATGAGCAGCAGCCCGCCGCCGACTCCGAGAATGTTATCCACCTGTCGATCAACGCCGGGAACGTCCTCCGGGCCTGGCCGTCACAGGTATACAGTTCGTTATGTTCACTTTCGGCTTTAATATTTTATTCGACGGCAAGAATTGACGAGGATCTTGAGGCTACGGTCACATTACTCCATGTCTTTATTGCTGGGGAAACTGCATAGATGCAACCTTCATCAGAATCCTTATTTTGGCAGATATTAACTTTAAGCTTTCTCCTTTTAAATTAAACTACATGTAATTTTTTTCACTTCCTTTTTTTCGACTGTATCAACCTTCATCATCAGAAATTTCCCTTAAAAATTCTACTCTGCACGATGCTTTGTCCACCAAGTGGAGGTGAATTGACCTTATAAAAAAACTGATGATGACTTATGTAGGGAAAGAGAGGGGGGGGGCAGACATGTGTATGGCCCAGGAAATACATTGACTGTTTTTTGACTAATTTGTATTCTTGACTGCTCCATGAGCAAGTGTATCAACAATACAGCAACTCCTTCTTTTCGGGGCCGCAGTCATTGTTGGTTTCAGCGCACCACAATCTTGTCACTGAAGAGAGGACAATATGACATATTACTAAATCTGATAATATCAAAGATGGCTTAATACCTCACAACTTTTCTCCTTGTTCCCTTTTTTCAGGTGTGCTAAAGAAGTGCCTAGAGCGACACAACTGCACCCGTCAGCTGACAAAACTCTTATTAAGCCTTTTTGAGTTTAAATTTTCAATCAGACCTTAAATTTTTTTTTAAAATTTAATTTCATATTACTAAAACAACTTATTGGGGGCCTTTTTTTGGGGGGGGGGAACATGCTTAAACAATTGCATGTGGCGCAGCAGCAACAACAATATTACTGGATTAAAATCTTAACATTGCACAAATTTTTGTAACACCCATTGGTGGGGCCGGGGGTGATTGATCTTTCTACAAATGACCTAAATATTCCACTTGGAAGGTAATGATGGATACAGAACTTCCATGTCGTTTGTTGTAGGCGACTAAGCCTTTTATTTAAAGTGTACATATTGAATGAGAAATTTTATAGTCTGCTACCCCACATCGTCCTGTCTCTTGTGTCCCCAACTTCCCCATCAATTTTTGGCTGGTCATGTGACTCGACTCCTCCCCAATGCCAAATATTTATAATGCGGGTGAAGGTCGACTTTACACCATGTGTAAGAATGCCCCCCCTTTTTTTAATGTAATGATTTTTATGTTAAAAGTTAATTAGCCACTTTTGAAGCATATGTGTGATACATTTTTCAGAGTGCCGTTCACAATAGGCGCAGTCTCACGTTCCAGCACTTCCAGTTCGAGTGAGAGCTGCAGTGAGAGGTACTGTGAAAATAATAATTATTATTAATCAAATATAAAGGTACATAAGGACTGACTTAAGTTGCTGATACGTATTTACATTGCTCACAAATATTGGGGCACGCTAAAAAAATCAAACATAGTAAGTTTAATTTGTGTATTATTATTATTGAATGTCCACAAAGCAACAACATATCAAAAGTATAGAATTCCAATTTTAGCACAGACGCAACTGTTTGTGGCACCGGAGCATGTCTTTGTAAACTTTAAAACGTTTTCTCATTATATTTACTAGAATGGCACAACAATATCTTCACTAGATCTCTCTTTAAATATTGAGTTTCACATATGCTTATGTAAAGTTACTCTATTGGTTTTATTGAAAATTTGTAGATCTAGTAACTTTGCCTTTGTACATTTGGTAACTTCAATTTTCTTCTTACTCCAGAATGAGTGTTGCACATTCAACCTCTTGGCGCAGATGCACATCTCAGATTCTTGACTATTTCTTCTTTGCTGTCACACTTTATTGTATTCCGTGTATTGTATTACCATCCTGCTAATTTATTCTGCAGAAAAGAACTGTAATTATCAATACCACAGAGACTAAGGTCGTGAAACTAGACCCTAGCATAGTCCTCAGGGTTAAGTTGTTGGCCAGATAATATGGAATGTATGCAACTGTGAATTATTAAAGTATACGGTTGAGGATGAATTAATATACAACTGAATAGCATATGCTGCTCACATCTCAGTGCAAGTAAAGGGAACATGTTTCATGACTTGGGAACGTGCAGTAAACATTCGTGCCTAAGCTCTTCAATTATTTATATCTGCCAAAAGTGCCTAATAGGGCACTGAAGAGGCTTGGGTCAAAGTCCTGTAGAACTGAATATGATGAAATTTATTTCTGAAATATATTTAAACCTTTTGTTTTGTGATTATAGGTTAGGTTCTGATTCAGTTCATCGGGATTTAGTCTCATTAATCACGTAAATCTCAGTACACCAAAGTAAATTTTATACATTCAGCACAGCTAAATGAATTTTTAATAAAGTTTTGAAGTTAAATTTTTCTAATATAAAACGTGCGATACGACAGTTTTGTGTTAACGGCAGGAGAGCCCAGCACCAATCTAAAGCAAATCCATTATTTAATATGAAATATATGCAATCAGCAGTATATGTTGTTGACATTTCAGTGCTAGTAAAGGGAACATGCTTGAAGACTAAGGGACGGCAGTAAGCACCTGGACTAAGCTCTTTAATTATTTATATCTGCCAACAGAGCCTAGTAGGGCACTGAAGAGGCTTGGCTCAAAGTCCTGTGGAACTGAATATGATGAAATTTATTTTTGAAATATAAATAAACCTTTTTTTTGTGATGATTTTAGGTTAGTCTGATTCAGTTCCACAGGATTTAGTCTTGTTTATCATGTAAATTTTAATAAACCAAAGTAAAATTTACGCTTTCGGCACATCTAAATAAATTTCTAATACAGTTTTTAAGTTAATTTTTTCTCATATAAAACGTGAGATACGACAGTTTTGTGTTGACGACGGGAGAGCCCAGCACCAATCTAAAGCAAATCCATTATTTAATATGGAATATATGCCACGAGCAGCATACGTTGTTGACATCTCGGAGCTAGGAAAGGGACCATGCTTGAGAACTGGGATGGCAGTAAACATCCGGACTAAGCTCTTCGATTATTTATATCTGCCAAAAGAGCCTAGTAGGGAAATGTAGAGGCTTGGGTCAAAGTCCTGTAGAACTGAATATGATGAAATTTATTTCGGAAATATATTTAAACCTTTTGTTTTGTGATTATAGGTTAGGTTCTGATTCAGTTCATCAGGATTTAGTCTCGTTTATCACGTAAATCTCGGTACACCACGGTAAATTTTATGCATTCAGCACAGCTAAATGAATTTCTAATACAGTTTTGAAGTATAATTTTTCACATATTAAATGTGACCTCCGTCAGTTTTGTGTTATCTGTTACTTAATATTATTATATGGTTGAAGATGAATTAATATACAAATGAGCAACATATGCTGTTGACATCTCAGTGCTAGTAAAGGGATCATGCTTGAAGGCTTAAGGACAGCAGGAAACATCCGGACTAAGCTCTTCAATTATTTATATCAGCCAAAAGAGCCTAGTAGGGCACTGAAGAGGCTTGGGTCAAAGTCCTGTGGAACTGAATATGATGAAATTTATTTCTGAAATATATTTAAACCTTTTCTTTTGTGATTATAGGTTAGGTTCTGATTCAGTTCATCAGGATTTAGTCCCGTTTATCACGTAAATCTCGGTACACCACAGTAAATTTTATGCATTCAGCACAGCTAAATGAATTTCTAATACGGTTTTGAAGTATAATTTTTCACATATTAAATGTGACCTCCGTCAGTTTTGTGTTATCTGTTACTTAATATTATTATATGGTTGAAGATGAATTAATATACAAATGAGCAGCATACGCTGTTGACATCTCAGTGCTAGTAAAGGGATCATGCTTGAAGACTTAAGGACAGCAGGAAACATCTGGACTAAGCTCTTCGATTATTTATATCTCCCATCAGAGCCTAGTAGGGTACTGAAGAGGCTTGGGCCAAAGTCCTGTAGAACTGAATATGATGAAATTTATTTTTGAAATATAAATAAACCTTTTTTTTTGTGATGATTTTAGGTTAGTCTGATTCAGTTCACCAGGATTTAGCCTCGTTTATCACGTAAATCTCAATAAACCAAAGTAAATTTTACGCAATCAGCACATCTAAATAAATTTCTGATACAGTTTTGAAGTTAAATTTTTCTCATATAAATGTGGGATACGACAGTTTTGTGTTGACGGCGGGAGACTAGCACCAATGTAAATCAAATCCATTTAATATGGCGTATATGCAATGAACAGCATACGTTGTTGACATCTCGGAGCTAGAAAAGGGAACATGCTTGAAGACTTTGGGACGGAAGTAAGCATCCGGACTAATTTTTCAATTATTTATATCTCCCATCAGAGCCTAGTAGGGCACTGAAGAGGCTTGGGTCAAAGTCCTGTAGAACTGAATATGATGAAATTTATTTCTGAAATATAAACAAACCTTTTTTTTGTGATGGTTTTAGGTTAGGTTCTGATTCAGTTATACAGGATTTAGTCTCGTTTATCACATAAATCTCAATACACCAAAGTAAATTTAATCATTCAGCACAGCTAAATGTATTTCTAATACAGTTTTGAAGTTAAATTTTTCACATAAATTGTGAGGTACGACAGTTTGTTGACGGGAGAGCCCAGCACCCATCTAAAGCAAATCCATTATTTAATATGAAATATATGCAATGAGCAGCATATGTTTTTTACATCTCGTAGCTAGAAAAGGGAACATACTTGATGACTTGGGGGCGGCAGTAAACATCCAGGCTAAGCTCTTCAATTATTTATATCTGCCAACAGAGCCTAGTAGGGCACTGAAGAGGCTTGGCTAAAAGTCCTGTGGAACTGAATTTGATGAAATTTATTTCTTAAATATAAATAAACCTATTTTTGTGTGATGATTTTAGGTTAGTCTGATTCAGTTCACCAGGATTTAGTCTCGTTTATCACGTAAATCTCAATAAACCAAAGTAAATTTTACGCATTCAGCACATCTAAATAAATTTCTAATACAGTTTTGAAGTTAATATTTTCTCATATAAAACGTGAGATACGACAGTTTTGTGTTGACGACGGGAGAGCCCAGCACCAATCTAAAGCAAATCCATTATTTAAATAATTAAATAAGGCTACTCCACGAATTTTCTCTTTTGCAGCTGTGGGATATTTCTTAGGAGACATTGTTACATGAATAATTTTATATTGTTCAAGATTTACTACATTTTGAAATCTTTAATCATGACCCTAAGAAAGTTATTAGAAATGAAAGAGAAGCTTATTCAAGTACTATTTGTGTTGAGTTTTATAACCAGGTTCTTGTATGGAAGGCAGACTGTGGTAATCCTATTGTAATATCAACTCTGTGTAATGTGATACAATTTTCTGTGGTTTAGATAATGAAATCTGAAATATTTTCATTGTTTGCTGAGAACAATATTTAAATATTTTTTCAGAAGTGAATCAACTGAATTGCAAGAGAATATATCACAAAATGCTTCGCGGTCTTCAACTGATGTAGAAGAAAGTTGTTCAGATGATGAATGGGTTACGTTTATGATTAAGACCCCCAAAACTAGGTAATTGTGAAGTTTTTGTTTCTAGAATAAGCTCAAGAAGTTTCATTCTAGATATGAATAATAGTTGGTGTTCAGCACAGACACATCCTGCTCGTGTTAACTCTTGTCCGCATTTGTCATGATGATTTACTCGAGCCTGTCAGTCTTCGTGGGACGGACAACGTTGACCGACAAAGTCTCCCAACTTTGTCCTAATTTCTTTTTAATTCTTTGAAGTCTTTGTCGCTAAATCGTGACATATTTTTCACCAGTGATCTACGGAAAGGGATGTGCCTGTGTCTTGCTCGCCAAATAAATATTTACAGCTTTCAATCCGATTTATATTAAATTCATGAAGCATTGAAATAATTGAGCATTTTGTTTGTTTCCGGTTACCTAGGAGACCCAGAAAAAGGTAATTATTTTCAACATTTATGTGTTGTGTTTAATTGTTTTTGATATGTGCTTAACTAAAGTTTTTTGTTATTATGTAGGGGGCCAGCCTACAGTAGAAAAGAAGAGGTGCAGATAATAAAATATATTATCAAAAACAGATTGCAGCATAAAATAAATGGAGTCGCAATGTGGAAGGCCATGGAACATGAAAATGTAAGCTCTGTACTTGGCACATGATGTTTATCAGTATGATAGAAAGTAACTGAGGGAGTAAAGTCTGTAGGATTGTCTTCTTTATTTAGACTGCAGTATGAGATTTACAGTGGCCGAGAATCATTTGGTTCTGCCAGACGTGGTTTTGTATCTGTTTGCTGCCTTTATACGTGCCATATTAAGGCAAAGTTTTTCTTTTATGATTTGACATTTATGTTAGTATTTTGTAATTTTATTATATACTGTTCTCCCTGTCAATTTTTTCACTTATCTCTTGTTGCGTCTACATAATCTCAACAGTTTGAGAACAACATTTTACAGTTCCATAAGATATTTGTGGTGGTATTGAAGAGATTCTCTGACAAATTTCACTACTTTCTTTTCCCCTTCGTGTGGATATTAACTGCCGCTGTCAGCAAGTTGTGCTTTCTCACACGGTTGACGCCACTCCTATTCTAGGATCAGTGATGAACCTTCCTTGAGATGCTGGTTAGTGGGCACCACCAGGAAGAGAGTTTGGGTTGCTAGAGACTGTCATCTTGGGCGTTGCCAAGTTCGCAGACCCCAGGAATTCTCTTGGGGGTGGAAGAAGACAGGAACCACGAGTCCCATACTCACTGGAGACGGAGGCACAGGGGGAATATTTTTTAATCTCTCAAAAACAAGTATTCTCGTAAATGCAGGAATTTGCAAGTGATGTTTCAGCAATTTGCAGATTAATTTAATACGATTTTTTTTGTTCCTTAAAATTAAAACTAGCAAGATGTGATGTGGACGCAGAGATGGACAACCCCGAGTAATCTCTTCGGCAAAATCTTCCTCGTATCTAATCTGCTGCCTTTCAGTTTCAGAGTCTCAAAGGGCGTTCGTGGCAGAGTCTGAGGAGCCACTTTTTACAGACGATGAAAAAATGAAAAAATATGTTTGAGAAATACTTTGTTTGTAAAATTACAACTAATTTTTTTTTATATAGCTTTTATATAGATTATAAGTCGAAATTATGAAAATATTTTTAAAAATAAAAAATCTTTTTTGTAATTAATCATTTTTGTATGTCTAAATAATTTTAATAACAGTGTCCACAAATTTACTTATTTGTTTCCATTCGTTGATTTCTTTGTGTTAACGGTTTTCGTTGTTATGTGATCTAAATGGCTGCCTACCTTTAATGTTATCGACACACACCGACAAGGTTCCTAACATTCGACTTTATTTTTGATATATTACTTACAAAGCTTGTCGTCCTGGTGCAGTCAACTCTGTAACTGTTACACAACCTTAGTAGTGGAAAACATCAAACGTGTATCGGAGCATTTTGTTGCCCTTAAATTTTTTTTGAGAATTAACATTAATTTGTTAACTAAAAATTTATCTTGATCATCCTCCAAATTTGCAGACCGAACTGTGCAAAGTATTTCAGTAGGAAATCAATGAACGATTTTATTCCACATAATAATTTTTGTTCCAAATATTCACGTGAATAAATATTGTATTTAATATATTTCATAGAAAATTTTGCGGCATTGACTTCACTCTATTATGAACAATAATTCAATTAATTGTGTCCTAAGTGCGAAATTTCGAAACCTTGCAAGAGTTGAATACTGATTCCTGATTGGATGATTCGTAAAAGTGGGAGGCGCGTATTCAAACTCAGGTTAGTTCAATCCGATTTGTTGCATGTAATGGAAGTGTTTAAATGTTCCGTCATAATATTATATTTATTATAAACAATGTAGGCCTGCATGCAGTCGTCATGATGAGTGAAATAATAAATAACTGATGATAATACAATATTTCATATAATTCTCTGCTTAAGGTGATATGATAATCGAGAGATACGCTAATCGAGCGTTTGTAGTAATCGAATGATGCAAGTTTGATAATATTTGTTTCTACATATTCATGTATGTACAGAACCTTATAAATATAGTAAAAGTGAGAAATGAATTTCTCGATGTGTTTATAAGGAGTTGAATCGCTCGCTTGTTAAAATGTAAGTCATTACTTAAAATTTCGTCTTACGATTCTCATCTTTGAATCGATATATCGATTATAGTAATTCGCTTAAACTATCGTTACTCCGAAGTAGTAGGCAAAATGAAGTGATTGTATAAATACCACGTAAATGTTTACTTCTTCAATTCACTGAAGATTTGTTTCATTTATTTGTCTATTATCGATTATTTCATGGTTTGGAGAAAAATAAATAAACAAACGGGGAAACTCGTTTCCAAACAAAATGTTGTTGGTACCACTGGTTCTTTGTCGGGATGTAGACAATAATGTTAATAAGGTAATCATTTTCAAATAATGCTGTTTAAATCAATATTTAGTAATTTGAGGTGATTAAATAAACTGTTCTCAAGTTTATTAATAGATTCGCATTACCTAATTTGTACTGGTAACTGATTAAATCCTTTTTTTCCCTTTGATAAAAGCAGTTTTGTTTTAAATCTAACCTCACCCTAGTTGTATCAAGTCTTCCTAACCTATAACATTGTACGGGTTTCTGTAATACTTGTATGCTAAATAATTATTGAAATAGGACGGCAAATAATTATTTATACAAAAATATAATGGTCAAAGTTGCAAATTAATGCTCTACTGGATCTTACAAAAGGGTAGGACGTTTTTTCGTAACTAAAATAATTGTTATTCTATGAAGTAACGTCGGTAGTTGAAAGAATTTTTTGTTTTTATCAATAAAATAATTTATTTTACAAAACGAAATAACTGTTGTAACTTTTATGTGTACTTAATCCCTAGTATTACACATTAATATTTCTCGTAATACAGAATAGCCGACACAAGCTCACTGGCACATGTCTTTGTGAAATTCACTTTTATTTTACTTAGTGCAATACCTAAAATTAATCATTATTAGTAAGAAAACAAATTATTTAAATCTAAAATAATATTGTGTGGGCGATAAACCAATATAACTTTCAGCGACAGTTGTTAATAAAGTCGAGGAATTAACTCAAAAATTTGTGACAGCTGGTGACATTAGGTTTAATCAAATGTTTGCTACTCAATTATTTTTTTTATTATCCAAAAGAAATTGATTTTAAGTGTTAAAAGTTTTTACTACATTGAACAAAATTCTACAATATATAAAATCTTTTCTTTTAAATTCCAGTTCATTAATTTTCATAATCTCCTAAGAATGTGTCAACAATGAAAAATGGAAAGAGTCAATTTGTTCACATGTGTATATATTTTTTCTAGATGCCAGCTGCCAAGCATTGAATTAGATTTTCTACTTCATTGATGGAAGAACCGTTTTCTCTGCAATTATATTCAGGTAAGTCAAGCTCCATTAATTTAAATAAGACGGAATTAAATAAAATTTATATATACATACATAAATAGGCTAAAGTTGCTTTCGAGGGCTCCTGTTGTCGTCATAGTCTATTTGCCTACCAGAAGAATTTATTTTAGTTTACACTTTTCTGGCTGGGACAACTTGTGAAAACTACTATGTAGAAGTTAAGGGTTTTTTTTTTTGGTATCAGCAAATGTGTGCCTGCCATTCTAGAGTCTATCCAATGTTCTCTTCTAGATTTTACTATTATTAGTACAATTAACTGACGCATTGTGCTCCGCTTTTATACACTGCACTTTACACAAGATCAACTGGTTTTCTTCTTTTCAATCTTCAGGGACGGTGTTGATTTTCCAGAAGTTGCCAGACCGCTGGGTTGATGTGGAGGTGAAGCCTAGCTTCATGTTTTCCAGTATACCTTTTTATTTCTTCCTTTATGGTTGGAATTGGAGATTCCTAAGGAGATATTGCATTTCGGATATACCAGGGGGGCATTCACAATGTTTCTTAACGCATTATTTTGACATGTTTGTATACACATATCCTCTCTCTTTGAAGCTTCACTCGCAATTGAAATTAAGTTGGTGGAAATATAGGCACATGTATTACATGTTTTCACGTTCTTGCAGGACTCGAGTACGCCTTCAGTGATTGGGCAGGGAAGCAGCTGTTGCGGGGATACCAAAACAGCCGACTGGCCAACTCTGAAAGAGGTAATTTTTCCTTGCTCCTCTTTCTGATCAAAATCAATATGGCTTTTGGCCATTTAAAAATGGATTAGTGTTATTATTCTGGGTCGGTGTTGATTTTCCAGAAGTTGTCAGACCACTGGGTTGATGTGAAGGTGAAGCCTAGCTTCATGTTTCCCAGCATGCATTTTTATTTCTTCTTTTATGGTTGGAATCAGGCGTCCCCTATGGAGATTTCGGATATACCAGGGGACATTCACAGTGTTTCTTAACACATTATTTTGACATGTTTGTATGCACTTAATGTTTGTGTCACAGGCACAGTTCAAAAGCTGAATACTGTAGAGCCACGTTGGTTTAAATATTTGATTGTAAATCGGTAGTTTCTTGGAAATTAAAAGTTTGTAGTTTCTTCCAATTAGCCAATAGTATTGTCTATATTTTATGCTTAATTTAGATTTTTTAAACATGTTCATTCCACCTAAGTTTGGTATCTAAAGTTATGCCTGGGTACTTGACGTTGTTCTCATAGGGTGGGTCTTTAGATTGTTTGTTTGTGAATACTATAAGGGTAGATTTCTGTTTGTTCAGCTTTATCTTCCATTGTTTAGTCCAGTCAGCTATTGTGTTGCTGGCTTCTTGTAGTCTTATAGTTGAAAAGTTTTGGTCTTTCTCTACTGCAAGTAACGTGTCATCTGCATCAGTTCCTTCCAATTTTGGGATATTGCTAGTATATAGTAAGTAGAGTTTAGGACCCAGGATACTACACTGGGCCACCATCCTTGTTTAATTCTGAATAGTCTGTCTGTGATGTATAATGATAATGTTAATCGTGGTGCTATTATTATTCCCTTGGTTGGGTGAGAATACATCTGCCAGGTGTTCAGCAAATAAGTCTCCTATCTAGCCCATGATCCACAGTTGTTTCTAAGAGGACTAATGGATGTTACTGGTCTCGTCTTGGTAGCTTTCCACATTGAATTGTCACTTTCTTTGTAGGCTGATAATTCCTGTAGGTAGGAGTTGATAGATTCTTCTTTAAGCTTTTGTATTTCTCTTCTCAGCTTTTGAGTTTTGTTTTTCAAGTATCGTTTCGCCTACTCGGTCTCTTGATTGTTCCCATTTTCTTCTAGCTCTTTGTTTTATTTTGACAAGTTCTCTAATCTCTGCTGGATAGTTTATTCCTTTTGTTATGTGAGGTAATTTTTTGTGAACAAAATGTAGTCCTTTTCTAAAAAAAAAAACCAATAATTTCAAGTTTTTAAAGAATGCAAAAGATCAGGTAGCAAACTAATTATTTTGAATTTTTCCTTCTAAATTATTAAGGCATTTTGTTTCTTCAAGTTTGTGTACTAATATTTGTCATACCCAGTACAGTCCCTGCTGGAAGGAAGAGGAACATCAGTTAATATTTAATTAAATAATTCCTCTATTTTTCTTTTAACAGCTTCAGAATTTTCTCATATTTTTTTTTTTAAGTGAGAACCTGCTTATTTATGTTCATTATTTTTGCGGCTGAGGAAATCTCCAAGAAAACTAGAGGAATCATTTAATGAAATTTTTTTATTTAAAGTTGATATATCAATAAACAAAAAAGTTATTTAACCTATTAACCTATCACTAACCTTTAAAAACGCTAAAAAAAATGGCTGAGCCTTATAAACAAAATGCCTGCTAAAATTGAAGTAGTAGTAATAAAATTGTAAAAAACATCATTTGGTACTCGCAAATACATTCATAAATAGAAAATCCATGGGTAAAAATAAAATATGTCAGCAACTAATTACTTTTTTTTACCCTTTCTGGTTTTTTTTTGTAATTTGCCAATAATTCATTTGACATTATTTAAACCAATTAACTAAGGGGGGGTTGTTTATGTTCATGTCTGGATGCAAGCATAATGTAGATATGCCAATTTGAATTATTTCTTTAGTTCTAATTTGTCAGTAGCTGTTTCATGTCAATACTATTATTTTATTATCAAACAGTTTGCGGACTACATTTGACTCCCAAGTCACTATATAAACTCTGCCCGTAGGTCATAAATTGAAAGTTCTTGAGATTCTGTGGACCTGACTCACTACAGTATTCATCCTGCGGTCTATAAAGTTCAACAATCCTAATTCAGCATTGTTCCACTCCCTACGTTAAATGTATTTTGTGAGAAGAAACTTTCCTGACTCATTAAAGCTATTTTCAAGTTTTTCTTTTCCTGAATCATCTCCACCCTTCCAAGTTTCAGGGTGCGTGTTAAATAACTCTATCATTGTGATGGCTGTGTAGACACTTGTGCCACTGTTTCTGCAACTTAACCAGTCCATAGTTAATATTTATCTTTTTTTTTTAATTTATTAAAATTAATTCTTAGTCCGAAGACTTTACAGTTGTGATAATTTAACATAATAAAAGTATTTACAACTTTTAAATATTTAACAAATAACGTATAATTAAAGTATTTATAATTTGTAAATATTTAACATGTAAACTTGGTGCCAGTTGGTAGGTGGGGGTTAGGTTTACGTAATTCCAGAGTGATTTATGGGGAGGATGATATTAGTTGGGAGTTTATGTTTTAGTCTGCAATTTTGTGAAGGAGGGCGAGGGTTTCTGTATAAGAGATCAATGGTTGGATTTGGATGATTGATGGAGATATTTATTAGGGACTTTGTAGTTTTATGAATTATGGCAGGAATTAGGGGAATTTCAAGTGTTTTTTTTTTGTGGATAACTGAGTTGCAAAGGTACCAGGGAATTTTTTGTTTGGTTTGGTTTGTATTTTGTAGGAGTGGGAACAGGCAGTGGATCCCCATATTGCACATGAGTATTACCATATGGTCAATGATAGATGAGGAGTCTTTTAGTCCTGAGGTATATGGGAGATTTTCTGTTGATAAGAGGGAAGAGTTATTTTGTTGTTGATTCTGGAGGTAATGTGGGCTATGTGAGGTTTCCATGATAGTTTTCAATCTAGGATAAGGCCTAGGTATGGTGTAGTTTGTTGGAGAGGTATTTTGGTGTCGTTTAGAAAAAAAAAGAGTGGTTGAGGTAATGTTTGGTTTTAAGGGTGAAGGGAATTATTGTGGATTTGGTAGGGTTTTTGCTGATTCTCCATTTTTTGGCCCAGCTTTTAATATAATTGAGGGCGATTTGTAGTTTCCTGGAGCTTGAGTCTAGAGAGGATGCTTGGAGCAGTATGGCAAGGTCATCTGCAAAAAGTACTGTTTTCGTAGATTGGTTTCGAGGTATGTCGTGAAAATTGGGCCTTGGGGGGGTGCCACAGGAAATAGGGAAGGAATTTGAAAGATTATTGTTAAATTTGATAGAGAAGGAGTGGTTAGTAAGATAGTTTGAAATGATTCTGAAGAGGAAATCATTAAGTGGGTCTTTTACTTTGGAAAGTAGTGATTGGTGGTGTACTTTATCAAAAACTTTATCTGGATCTAGGAAGGCAGCAATGAAGGAGTTATTGGTGTCAAAGGAATCGTTGAGTAGAGTTAATGGGTGCAAGAGTGTTTTGGTCTAAAACTGTATTGAGCAGAAGGAGCTTTGCCAAGGAGGGGAAGAAGGAGTTTTTCGAACAATTTGGATAAAGAGGGGAGGAGACTGATGGGTCTATAACTATTGGGAGAGGATTTGGGTTTGTTTGGCTTAGGGATCATTATTATATGTGCGTGCCTCCAGGCTGATGGGTAATATGTTGTACAGATGATTTCGTTCAAGATAATTGTTATTAAGGTGGAAGGTTTTTTAGGTAGGTATTTAAAGTGGAGGGGAGTGATAAGGTCCTGACCGGTGGGATGTTTATTTTTTAATTTGTTTAGGGTAGAGTGGATTTGGGGAGAAGTGAATAGTTTAGGTAAAGGTGACATTTGAAGAGGTTGGAGGAGAGTTTTATTGATTTTGTTATTGTGGTGGAAGTGGATTTTTGGGTTTGGAGGGAATTGGGATGTGAGAAGGTTTTGCTTTATGGCAAATGCAAATACAGGGGTATACTATTGGTTTTTATGTTTGAGATGAGAGAGATCACAATGATGTTTGGTGATGATTTTCGTTTTCCTCCATATGGAGTAGTCAGGGGAATTGAGCTGTTGGAGATGATTAAAGTACAATAAGGAACGAAGGTTTTTCCAGTGTAGTTCTTCAGGTGAAGAAGATGGCGGTGCAAGCCATCGAAACATTGTGTTTACCAACCTACGCTACCTGGTTGGAATCCCGAGAAAACTTCATCCATGATTAAAGTAGTTTGTGTCGAAGATGCCTTTTAATGTTTGTTTGAGCTGTCAGGAAGTAGAGTTAAAAGTGGGTTTTGTTGAATGGGTATTTAGATTCAATCCATCTTTTACAGGATTATTTTTTTCTGTAGAAGACCTTTTATGATAGGTTTCTAAGGATATTGATAGCGTTTTTTAGTTGGGGGTGGAAAGTGGGAAGCTGATGCAGAAATAAGGATGATTGTTTGCAAGTTGTCAAGAGCTGTGTCTGTGTCAGAAGGACATTTGAGAGGAATTTGTAGATTTATTTGTGGGTCTATGAGCAAAGTGTAAAGTTGCCAATTTATGAAGTGGCTATTTACATTCGGAGAAGAGAGTGGCGATAGAGTAAGTTTGAGATGGGCGAGATAAGTTCATGCAGTACTGAAGATTTTGTAAAGTAGCGGGAGGTTTCAAAACAGATAAAGAAGATGGGAAGAGTAGGAGCTCACTAGTGTTAGCTTGAGTTGATTGTGTAGGGTGTTGTACTTATGAATAGGGAGGATTTTTGAGGAAACTGGCATAGGAGGGGGAATTGCTAATTTTACTAGATGTAGGTTGGGGAGCTGTTTGATTGGGAGTGGAGTTTATCAGGAGATTGTTTAATGTTGATGAGGTAGAGGATTTATATTTGTTGGGTTTATTGTAGGAATTTTGAAGCGACTTATAATGGCGACAGCCCCGGTAGTTCGCAGTGAGTGGACCTTTGCAATTGGTACAAATTGGGGTTGAGGATTTTTGCTTAGGACACTTTGAAGAGAAGTGATAGGATTCGCAGCAGACACAATGGGGGATTGTGAAGGAAGGTTTTTTAATGACCGAAGGTTTGGCACTTCATACATTGGACAATGGAGGTTCTATTTTTACTTTACAGGGGTATAGAGTAAATATTTTAAAGATAGTATGGTTTTTGGGGTCTGAGGTTAGATCCAGAAAAAATGGGAAAGCGTTGCTTTTGTAATGAATTTCCATCTGATAAAATGTGGATGGGTGAAAATTTCTGTAATATTATTGAAGTATCTGAAGTGGGGTGAAGGCCTCGAACGACAACTCTGAACTTTCTCTTGTCTCTAACTTGGAATCTGTGGAATTCCGCATTGTTTTCTTCGAGGTATTTGATAACTGCTCTAAAGTTGAAGTTGTTTTTCATTTAAGTTTTTATCTGACATGATGTATATAACTTTATTGACAACCAAGATTGTTTTTAAATGGTTTTTTTTAAAAGTACTAACATTATTAATGTTACTAATGAGTATGGGAGGGGGTGGCACTTGGCGAGGTGTGGTGGGGAGGGGCACTATAGGTGGGTGGATTCTTCTGCCAAAATATAAGGAATGGAGAATTTTGATGTGTGTTGTGGTTGTTTGTTGTTATGTTTGGACGGTTAGGTGGTGTATTTGAGGGAATGCCTTTTTTTTATGTAAACAACTAGGGAGAGGGGCATAGGTAGGTCATTATAGTCAGCTGTAGACTGATTTAACTTTCCATATCCGTGATGGAGACGGGACCCTTGATATAGGGCTGCTGCGTTGTGATGCAGTGGAGATGTAGTGATGTTGATGATCTCGAAGATAGACTTATAGTTGTGAAAGTCAGGTCGGCAGACAGCCTAATGGTCTCTATAATCTTACGTTTGAATTTTACTTACATATCAACGTTCACTTGTCTGAACCAGCCTTGTGGTTAGTGTTAGGCCTAGTACACACTTGTACACAAAGTTACACGATTTTATATCGAGACAATGTCAATAGTCAATTGCCTGAGAAATTCTTGTATATAGACACACTTTCAGAACAAGTCTCCCGTTTCTGGCGGGAGACCAAAATGTATAGTGTTTAATAACTTTTATTTTATGAATGGTTTCACGTTATGTAAATTTCTCATTATGTGTCAGTTTTAGTTGAAAGTATCAGTTCAAATACAGATTTCTAAGAAACTCCAAGTCCTTGATAATTTAATTTTTAATAAATGTTTTAGGCTTTTAAAAATTTTGTCTCATTACAGTATTTTAGTTTACACTTTTTTTGTGTGATTCGGTCCACATATGGAAATTACTATGTGATGGCAAGATAGATAAGTGTTATAAAATGTTTTCTCGTTCTTGCAGGACTCGAGTACGCCTCCAGTTATTGGGCAGGGACGCAGCTGCAGAGTGGCCAACTGTGAAACAGCCTCCAGTTTGGGGTGAGTTTGTCTCGCTCTTGTTTATGGTGAAAGTAAAGTGGCTTTTGTCCATTTAACAATTGATTTAGAAGCTTTTCTTTCACAATTTTTTATTGAAAATTTACATGAATTTAATATTTTCAGATCAGTTATCACTCACAAAGTGTTGGATCTCCCTACATTAATTTTTTATATTAATTACAGATTTTAAGAGTTTAAGAATTTTTTACTCTGACACATAATTATCAGTAGTAAATGGACAAAAGCTGGGTTATAAGTTTACTAGGCGTTGTTTGTGGTTCCTCTGTAGTTTGTAATGGGACATGTTGTGTTTTAACTGGTTAGTTCCTGATCTTCTTTGGCAACTTCACAATAACTTATTTGACCACATTTAAAACAATTAACTAATCAGTGTGACTACGCTCGTGTCTTGGCATATTATTTACAAACAGTTGAGACTACGGGGGACCATCAACTCTCCTCACACAGAATCTGGAGCCTGCTTTCCAGAACCTCTGTCCGTAGATCCTGTGGAAACAGCACAGACTGTCTGGCTGACTGCAGTACCACGTCCCTTGCTATAAAATTATGGCTCCATTTCTTAAATCAAGAAAACATAAACAAGAGTTATTACAAATCAAGGAGATGAAACACTGAAAGAACAAAGAGCAGGGGAAACTGGAACAAGTCTTTCTGTAAACAAATTTAAACTTCACTGTATCAACACTTGCCCTTAAACTTTCAATTCTTCATTTCCTAACACATCAAGAGCTTTGGTTAATCTATGTACAACTTGCTTCCTACCAGCAATGCTCAGTGTCTCATGTATCATTGATGGAACTCTGGAGCTCAAGCCTGTTAAACCAAATTATTTCCTTAGTTGCCTCACATTGAAAACCACATCTGTACAAAATTTCAAACATAGTTGTGGCTTTGATATACTTGAGGACTCGCTTAACGTCTGATGAACACTTTTAATCAGCTTTATCTAGAAACTGATAACAAAATGATACAGTGAACATAATGTGTGAATGTGTAGCCACAGCCACGTGCATTAAGCTGTCAACTTTTACAGTATCACCTCCTACTATCTGATCTTTCCCCAGTGTGGATACAGCATTGGCTTCCTTCATGTTTTCTAGTAACTTTTCTGCATAGGTTTTCTGATCATCCTCCAGGCCACACTGCTTGAGGAACTCTTTGAATCTAATGTTCCAGCACCTGGTAGATTGCTCAAGTCCATAAATACTTTTAACTCACCTACATACTCCGACGGATCCATCATCATAGCCTTCCAGCCCTTCGTTAGCTGCATCACTTATCAAATGATGTGAATAGTGTCAAAATGTACAACTGGAGTAAAAGTTTCATAATAATCCACACCTTCCTTTTGTAAAAATCCTTTTACTCGTAAGCAAGCTTTGAAATCATCAACGTTACCGTTTGCATGATGTTTAACCTTACAACCTTTTAACTCGCCTTCTGGCAAATCAGTCAAGTACCTGGTTTCATTCTCATCATCGATTGCAGCTGCCAGTCACGGGCATTCTCTGAATTTATTGCTGCATGATAACCTTCAGGTTCTAACTTTTGTAGAATAAGCATTCAATTAAACATCCAAGTGCTTTTATCAAATAGATTTGATGAAGAAGGCTCCTTTATAACTGGTGGTTGCATTGCAGTCACTGCTCCAACTATTTCATTCTGTTCCTTGACAGAGCAGTTGTCATGAGGACGCCCAGAGTGCACAGTGTTTAAAATTCTCTTGTTAGTGCCTGGATTGTCTTTTTATAGAAACCTTGACCCGTGGTACAATACTTGATTACTTCACAACCCGTAACTAGTAAATGTATAGTGTTCGATCACTTTTATTTTACGAATGGTTAAAAGTTATGTCTAGAGTAGCAATTCCTCATTCTGTCAATTATAGAAGAATGCATCAGTTCAAATACACAAGTTTTATCCATTAAAGTCAATTCGACTTTCAATCTAAATACATCTCTTGTGCTATGCTGCTCAAGATTTCTTTTGAGATGATGGCATGAATAGATCTGTTATGAGAATCACAAACATTAAACATATTCCCCACCAACAGTGTGTGAAGTTGCCCATTTTTCTGTCTTTGTTCAAACTATAGTAAAATCACAGTAATGTATTTGAAAATAGTCTCATTCCATATTAAGTTTATATTATTAATGCAATGTCCAAGTATCGCCAGTACCTTACCTTTTAAGCCATCCAAAAATAACCTATCTCCAAGCAATGCAATTACCTTGCCATAACCTATCTAGAAGAACCACTGGCATCTTGCCGTCTTAGCCGCCCTGAAATAACCTATCTCGAAGCAATGCCAGTACCTTGCCTTTTGAGCCGCCCAGAAATAACCTTTCTCCAAGCAATGAAATTACCTTGCCATAACCTATCTCCAAGCACCTTGCCGTATTAGCCGCCCTGAAATAACCTATCTCTAAGCAATGCCAGTACCTTGCCTTTTGAGCCGTCCAGAAATAACCTATCTCCAAGTACCACTAGCACCTTGCCGTCTTAGCTGCCCTGAAATAACCTATCTCCAAGTAATATTTTTTTGTAATGGGAATTTTAGTAATTATTTATTTTTCTGTGTGTTGTGTATTTGCAGGAATTTTTTTGAGGAGTGTGTAGGCTGGGGGCTTTTTAGCCCTTGGTCCACTCGCTCCTCAAAACGCTGGACCGGGAAGCTGTGGAAGCTGAAAAGTTTCAACGCTGGACAGAAAAGCTGTTTTTTTGAGTTGGACTTAGGGTGCTTTTTAGGGCTGCTCCTGCTGCTCCCCCCAGGCCCACCCATGGCTCATGCTGCCCCAACCACACACACAACAGCACATGTAGCTAGCTGACCCATGTATACAAGGAAGGAATCAAAGCAAGGAAAGAGAAGCAGTTGAAAAATTAAAGCAAGGAAATAAATAGATTAATTATTTACAATTGTCATTTTTATTTACTAGTTCACCTTCATTTCCTAAAACTTCACTACTTAGTTTGCAACAAGGCTAGAAATAAATTAAGCACTTCATTTCAACAATTTAATAAATTCATTTATACCAAATTGTAACATAAAAAAATATTCTTCAAACCCCAGAAGAATGGACAAAATCCTGCAACAAAAGAAAAATATAATTACTACACTGGAAATAAAGCAAAAAAAAAAAATAATTTAAAACTATTAAGATAACTCACTGACAAACTGTAAAAACTCCAGTCACCTGCAGCACTGAGGAACCCACCTGCAAAAAAAAAAAAAAAAAAAACACATTAGTATTTTGCCAACACAAGTAATTCCTTAATCTAAATTCTACACTAATAAACAAGACACTTGCACAGACCACAATCAATGTAAAACCATTTCATATTTGTAAACCCTGATCACAGCCTGCATTTCAAACAAAGGTTGCACATTAGCAGTCAGCTAAAATTTAACTACATTTATACTGGCATTTTCACTTTTCAATCACATGGCACTGGAGAAGGATGTTCAATTACCCAGAGAGAAAACTATAAACAACCCCCAGTGAGAAAACCTCATACTTGGAGTATATTCAAAGTAATTGACTAATTAGTCACACATCCATAGAAAATCCTGGGCAACATTTAAACAAATCTTCATTAAATCTACAATCAAAGCTGGCTTTCAACTGTGACAACCTGCTGCAGGCACAGCATCAAACATTCAGCCCTCATTTACTAAACCATCTTTGTCCTTTTAAACAATTGCATCATGTTTTTCACTTTCCAAAAGACAAATCAACAAAAGTACCAACTATATACATTTATTAAAACATAACACTGGGGCGTACATGTCAATAGTGAAAACTTCATCCTCATTGGCTCATCTTCCCTTCTGCAGACTCCTCTGGCAGCTCACTTTCCAGGACCCCGTGTCTGCTGCTGGAAACAATGGAAAACACACTTAAAGCTTCCACAACAGCAGCCATCCACCTCACAAAGCAAATACTTCTTCTATCCATTCAAACACTTGAGACAGTCACTTTTTTCTTCAGCCATTATACAAATTATTACAACAATCTACCATTACACATTTACACAATTACTTTAATTAAAAACATCAAGTTTTCAAGATAGTGAAAAGGAAAGCTGCATTTGGGAAAAACCCTGCCACATTTACAAGCACTTGGTGGCCAACTGGAAGTTAAAGGAAGAAGAATAGTTTTGAGATGGATCAAGTCCTACGACTGCACTACAGATGGAATAAACTTCAATTTGAGTAACATAATGGCTCAACTCATGGACTTTATGTACAAAAGTATAAAAAAACTTTAAATTGTACACAATAAGTATTTGTGGTAAATTGCAAACTTTTTCTTTCATGTTTTACATCATTTTCAGCTAAACTTCCCCAAGAGTGCATTAAGTTCATGTTGTTGTCTGTCATGTTGCGATGGATCGGGACACAGAATCTTTGGCATTATTAAAGAAGAAAATTTTCTTTCATAAAAAAAGGTAATATAATTGCTTTCAAAATAGTGAAAATAAATAAATGTTAGTAATTGCAGCTGATTGTCTTCATCTGTGGAATAAATTACTACACAGGTGTGGGAATTAAGACCACCATCATTATTAACATCTTGTGTAACAAATAAACCATAGATATTAAAATTGACAAAGTCCTCTCTTCAAAACATCAAGCTACGTGTTCCCCAAGGCTCAATAACAAGTCTCTTAATCACCTTCATGTATTTAGATGCTGCCAGTCTTCAGGAAAACTCACTCACAAATTAATCGAAATATTACAAGCACTTCCATATTGAAGAAACAATGTCCAGAGGACTTATTATGGTATCATCAAAGCCATACAACTAGTAAACTAACCGTAAATACATTCTTCATACATTTACACTGCCACAAAATAAAATACAACTGAATGAAGTTAAACAATTATAAAACACAGGCCTCAAAATTAAACTAACAACATTAAATTATTTGAAATGTCAGCCTCAATTATTCACAACTAGTGCAAACACCTCATTTAGTTTTATTGCAAGCACCAAACAACCCTCCCCATGTGCACAAACACATCACAACTATTTTAACATCCTATTCAAAGTCAATAAATTTACTTTCCAAAATGTAACCTCAGACTAAACCAGCCAACAAATAACCAAACATATTTGACAACTTAAAACATGTTTTTACCGTCCCTGATAACCAACCCTTTCCTACAACCCTCGGACAAACCAAACGCTAAGCATATTTACTATGAAAAATTAAAGGAAGAGATTCAACAACAGGAAAGCTGCTGGACCTCGGCAAGTAAGCAAGAACCTGCTCCAGTAACGTTATGGCCTAATACCTTCTCAACAGCATACAAACATTACATACAGTATTGCAAAAAACTGATAAAATAATAGTACTCAATCCTCTATCATATCAGAACCATGACAAACTACATCCTGTCCTACAAAAAATCCCCCATCGCCAATTTCGTTTCATACATTCCCATTCAACTATCCACAAATACCGTACATTTCTCATCGACAAAACTGAGACACTAAATATTCTCCTGCAGTATTCTTTGATATAAGCCAGTCTTCACAAACTAAACTTCCTGCAATCCTATTTCAAATTATTTCAGACATTTGCAACCGATTCAAAATTTACAACAGCAATTAAGAGAACCGTCAGATCTGACCTGCCACAGTGAAGCTAAATTGTTGGTTGCACATGGAAATACATTCAGGCACAGGTGTATCAGTCATATCAAGTAAATTGAATCACCAATTGTTTAAAAACCAGATGCTCACATTACAGTCAAAGTGTGACTTTCCCGTTAGGTCAAATTAGTTACATGTAATGAAGAATTTGTTCAAGACTTAACAAAGTTTTAAAACTTGAATAAATATGAAAGCCAAAAGTAAGAAAAACGTAAGTGAGAAACACACAAAATAAACATAAAACAAAATAGAAGGCGCTAATAAAGGCTAGGCGTCAAATGATGAAATGAAAATTTCTTGCGCCTGACTGAATAATGAATAAGAAAGATAAGCAATTCAAACAAAAAAGTGATGATATAAACAGCACACAACAGATACGAAGAAGAGCCTAGAGCGACAACTGCACTCGTCAGTTTTCAAAAAGCAAAAGCTCGTCAGGTAAATGATTCCTGCATCATTAATTACTGTACAAAGTCACGACAGGACCTACAGCATTTGCTTTAAACAAACCAGTAGAAAATCAATTAAGCAACTTAAACAAAAGTGGATTGATCATGTCAGTTGCAAATGAGTGGGCCGCACTATTAGTCCTAGTAGTTCCACTAGATGCTAAATTTTGCCTCTGCGTCTACTACACAAATTGCCGACACACAGGCCGGACCTTCCTTTCTTACAAAGGCCCTCAAAAACTTTGAATATTTTCCCTCCTCAGCCTGACTGTATATTTCAGGGTAAGCAGACTTTGCTGTCTCTCTTTACACACACTAGACCAGCATATTACATGTGAATACTCTGTATATTAAGGAACAAATTTATTGTAAATCACTTCTATTACATTTAAAGTAGTCTTTAGCAAATTCTACTGTCTCATGACAAAGATTGTAGGGCAATAAACTTTATTATGTATTATATTAATCTCGCTTCTTTTTAAATAAATGTCTTCTGGTCCCAAATAGGGAACAATGTTTATTTGATTATGTTTTAAATATTGAAAATTTTCTCTATTTTATCATAAATAAATATTACTATCACAAAAATATCAGATGTTCCACCAGAGCCAAGCGGCCAATTAGGGAAAGCGTCACGACAGAAAGTCGCTGAAGACGTTGTGTCAGACACTGGTGGATCCTTGGATGTGGACAGCCCTTGTGGTACTTGAGATGCACTAAAAACTGACTCAAATCTGCAGTCACCTTCATGATGTACAAAATAGGCAACAGTAAGCAAAGAAGAAACAGAATACCACTACTACAAAGAATACAAATTTTCTTAAAGCAGCAAACTTTTTTCAATTACATTATGTTGACAAACTTTACCAGGATTATTAATTAAAAAGGTCAAACTTACTTTTGTAAATCCTAAGCAAAGAGCATATTTTCTTACATGTTCTTTTCCTAAACAAAGTTTAAAATCTAAATGGACAGGAATAATAGACCCAGGAACTGTTATAAGATCTGATACAGAGGGAGCGACGCCTCTTCACTGCCAGGGTAAGTGGAAAATAATAATTCACAAACCTTGTTCAACTACATTGGCTTACCATCGGCAGATCAATCCACTTGCCTCCTCAATTAAAAATATCAAAAAATCAAAGATATTCAATGTATCGTGGTTAAAATCTAAATGTTCCCTATGTCCATAATTGCAGTAAAAAATATCTGAATCATTAGCAAAATATTTCAAATATCAAACAGGATAAGGAGGGATTTCCATTGGATTATAATGTATTAACACACAATCTGTATATAATTTCAACATTAATAATAATAATAAAGATAGACAAATAAAGACAATATAAGTAACTTGGAAATCAAAGACAAATTCATTCCTGGACTAAACTTGTTTCGTGCCCACCAACATCTATAACGATTTTTCTTTCACCAATCCTCTTGTTCAATTAGATATCATTTTCGCCTAAGGACAGCCAAAATTAACAAGTTTCATTTCCTATTTAAACTTTTCCCAAATCCTCCACACAACAATTACAATGACATCCCATGGTTCAAAAACGACAGTAACCACAACAGTCCTGAGGAAGTTATTGACGTAGTATCCCTGGGAAACAAATCTCAATCCATTCCTCTCATGAAACACATCCAAACTAATACATGACAAGACTTTACTGATTAGTGCAGTTGTCTCTCTCTAGGTTCTCCTCAGCACCTCCAGAAAGGGACAAGGATGGCAGAAACATTGTGTTGTATTTATACTATCACTTTTTTTCTCTCCATCTGGCTATATTTATTATTTTTTAGTCAGACAAATTATTTCAATTTAATTTGAACATTGTTTTAGGGAAGAGTTGCCACTTACAATATTCACATACGATGGAGGTTGCTCCATTCTTCTCAAGAGGGACTCTGCATGCGAGGTTGCAATCCTGAGCAACTGATTAAATAGGCTCCATCTATGCTTTGTCTGTCTTCTCAATCCAAATGTCACCTGAAAAGGAAAACAAAATATGAAACGACTTCAAGAATTAACAAGCAGAACTGTTTTGGTGTGAGTGAAGCAACCTCAGCATATTAATACGCATTACTAATCCCAGTGTGGGCAATAAAAGTTACTTGGGGACAATGAGAGAGTCCAGATGCTAAAATTGTGCCTCTGTGTGGCCGACACACTTCACACCTTCCTTCCTGACCAAGGGGACTCAGACCTACTATTCATTTCAGGTAAGCCAACTTCCCCCCCCCCCCCCCTTTTATAAATAAACACAAAGGTGAGTACTTAATTAAACCACTTCAATAATTCAAAAGCCAATACAAAATAATCAACAAAATGCAGAAACTTTAAACATGTGCACAAGGAACACATGCAGCCTCAATAGAGCAGACCTAACAACATCTATACCTCACTATGTCCTTCCTCCCACAACTCCCAAACAGCCACCTACCACACTCACCCCCTGAAAACAAAATACACTGCGACCATTAGAACAATTCCTTATCCTCCCCACTAATCATAGAGGGAGAACACAAACGTTGCCTCAAGGATCTGCCCTCCCACACAGATCATTAGAAACAATTACATGTCCTTCATTTCTTTACTGCAAAAAAAATAAAATCGTTTCTTCTCCAATAATTACCCTCAGACCACTTGCCTCTGTGCTAACGTCACCATCCATCACAATTCTACCCCACTCCACATCAACAACCAGACTGGAACCTATACAAACAACTCGTCCCACTCCCCCTTAACAACCCAAGCAAAATTACTGCACCAACATCAATCCAAACTTCTATAATCAGAAGAGCAATCAAACAACCAACCATCACAGCCTGCAGGAAGAAATTATAAATCTACGTAGATACAAAGTGCAAAAACATAGAAACTCAATTCAATCAAATCTCTAAAAAATTACATCTCAAAATTAGGGAAATTAACAACCAGGTCAACCATCAAAATCTCACCGTCCTTAACACCACTGATAATTCCATCTGGAGAAGAACCACAGATATTCCTCCACTTTTGCACAACTCAGAATGGCAATCATCCCCCAAGAAAAAGTACATATTCACAAAAATCCTGTATCAATTTACACCCCATCCACCCACCAGCCCTGCTCTCAACTCACATTCAATTAGCTCTTTCCCAGCCAACAATTATACTAAATCAGAAACTTTCTTTACCTACAAAAACAGTGTCACAACCATATCCAAATTAAAAAATAAAACGTCTCCAGCCATTGACCAAATAAACACAAATCACTTAATAGCCCTAATCCTACTAACACAAACTTAAAACCTCCAAAATCCCCATTAACTGGAAAAGTGCAACCATAATCCTAATAAACAAAAATCCAATCCCACCAATTACAGGCCCATCAGTGTCCTACCAATACTTGCCAATTTCTTTGAAAAAATACTTTTACCACAACTAAAAAAATGAATCTCACACTTAATCCCTAACCAACAATTTGGATTCAAAAACAACCACTCGTGCACTCAACTTCTTAACATACTAAATAATCCTTTGGATTGGATTATGAAAAAGGTTTGCACAGGGTTCACCATCCCTCAATGTTCTTCTAATTAAAACCTCACCTATCCACCCCTACTTTAACCTCCCATCCAACCATCTTACAAACTGCTCTTAACAGAAAGTGTCCTTGACCCACTCCTATATTCCATCTATACCCAGGATATCCCCCAAACAGCAGCAAGAACTGCCGTACTTTGCCCGACCCATCACTGAATTGGCTACAAACTGCCATTAACCATGTAGCCATTTGGGCTAAGATTTGGAGAATAACCATAAACCCCAACATCCATCACAGTTCCTTATTCCTAAAAAAAAAGGACTAACATTATCTGCATTAACAACACACCCATTCCAAACAAACAAAACCAGCCACATCAAAAAAAAAAAAAATCAGCCACCACTTTAAAATACTAAAACCATTCATTAATCCTAATTCTCCTTTACCCCTTTCAATGAAAAGGTTAGTTTGTTTATCCCTTATGGAACATTTGGGGGTTCCACAGCCAAAACACACAAGATACAAACTTCCCAAAATAAAATCCTTCCTTATATCAGAAACGGTCCCTGGTCCTTCTCCAATTCCCACATCCACAGTGACCTCAATATTTCATGTATCCACCAAACAATAACCAAATACATACTTCAATATAAAAAAAGACAATTCAACCCAACCCGTTAATATCCCATACAGCTGCCTCTCCTCCAACATCACCGTTTAAAAAGAAATAGACCGAGTGACCAAATTAATAACAAATAAAAAACAAATGTAGGAGGCGAGACAAAATGCTCCACAGGATGCACATAGCATAATATAACATGTACAAATATCACAACTGTAAAATCATTGGACTACCTGAATAAATATTTTTTATAAAAATGGACTGAATTAATAGACTGAGGAACTGTTGTAACGTCTGATACAGAGGGAGCGACGCCTCTTCACTGCCATGGTAAGTGGAAAATAATACTTCACCAACCTTGCTCAACTACATTAGCTTGCAGTGTGCAGATCAATCCACTTGCCTCCTCAATTAATAATATCAAAAGCATCAAAGATGTGTGACGGAATGTCGTGCCAGTAAATTATCTGAATCATTAGTAAAAAGATTTCAAATATCAAACAGGAGGAGGGATTTCCATTGTAATTTAATAATGTATCTCAAGTCGACTCCTGTATTTATATAATTTCAACATTAATAATAATAAAGACAGCCAAATACAGACAAAATAAGAAACTGGGAGATCACAGACATAAATTCACACATTCAATCCTTAACTAAACTTGTTTCGTGTATATCTAAAATGATTTTTCTTTCGTCAATCCGCTCCTTTAATTAGATATCATTCACTTAAGGGCAGCCAAAATTAACAAGTTTCATTTCCTATTTAACTAAACTTTTCCCAAATACTCCACACACAACAATTACAAAGAGGTCAGTAACCTCAGCACTCCTGAGGAAGTTATCCCTGGGAAACAAATTTAGTTTACCCACCACATTAGTCAACAAATCTCAATCCATTCCTCTCATAAAACACATCTGAACTAACACATGATAAGACTTTACTGATTAGTGCAGTTGTCTCTCTCTAGGTTCTCCTCAGCACCTCAAGAAAGGGACAAGAATCCCAGAAACATTGTGTGGTATTTGTATTATCACTTCTTTTGTCTCTATTTGGCTGTCTTTATTATTATTATTATTGTTTAGTCGGTCAAAGTTTTAGGGAAGAGTTGCCACTTACACTGTTCACATATGATGGAGGTTGCTCCATTCTTCTCTAGAGGGACTCTGCATGCGAGGTTTCAATCCTGAGCAGCTGATTAAATAGGCTCCATCTATGCTTTGTCTTCTCAATCCACATTTCAGCTGAAAAGGAAAACAAAATATGAAACAACTTTAAAAATTAACAAGCAGAACTGTTTTGGTGTGAGTGAAGCAACCTCAACATATTAATATGCATTACTAATCCCAGTGCATGGCCAGGAAAAGTTATCAAGAATCTACAGATGAAAACTAAATACAGCAGGTGATGGGGGGGGGGGGAAGGAAATAAAGCAATAAGAAACTTCACATTTAATCAAGATAACATAACTAGGTTATGGAACCGAATTACCCCAGGTCCTCTGTTCCTTTTCCATCTTAATACGTTAGCAGAAATCAGACCAGTGTAAAGGCAATTGTGACCACTTTATCACAATAGGAAATAAATTTTTTGTAATAGAAATTTAAATATGATTAGAAATAAATTAATGTTGGCAACCGTGATACAGGTTGTGATTTCACAAATCTTTATCATCTCTCCAATTATGAATGTTTCACCTTAAAACATTTCTTTTAACATTCTTCAAATATTAGCTCACAATGGTAAAAAGATAGAAATATCCAGTGCTTACATCACCAAGAACCTACACTCATTCTAAGAACTATTTTTTCTAGGTGGAATTGAATTTAAGCTCCCTCACACCCTGTAAGGAAAATGTACAAAAAAAACTGTTACCCACCAATTCTATAAATCTTTAAAACACGAAAAAGATGTAAGTGACCATGAATTAGAAACAATGGTTCAACGTTTATAATGTGTTTTAGAGTCAGACGGTGTTTGCAGTGAAGTTCTTAATTATTATTGTAAGCAAGGCTAATCTCAGTGTCGGGAATCTGCAAAACAAAGATTCTTGCCACAGATAATGGAGACATCTATCGTGGTTTCCCAAGGTTTAGTGTCGGGATCTCGGGCCTATTAATAATCTCCCAGTGATTGAAAAATGACAGAAACTGTGGATTATGATACGTTAATGAAATATATAGAAAATCAAACTTTACTAACTGAACGCCTGTCTAGGTTTAGTGACGACATTACAACTACTTGCTGTAAATTGGAATCAAACAATAGTAGTTATAGATTATAGAAGAGCATTTGAAACGGTGAACTGAGAGACCTTATTTAAAAAGTTAATACATATATTTAATGTGTGAGGTGTGTCTGGTTGGACAATTACTTCACTAATGGTTTTAAATCGGATGTGAGGGAAGGCAAACGTGGGGTACCACAAGGAAGTGAACTGGAACCTCTACTGTTTATAATCTACATTAATCAACTGCATGAATCAGTAAAATTCAAGTTTGTGAATGATGCACGTATATATCAATGGAAATTATAATCAAATTGAATAACGAATTAATTCTGGTTGGTGAATGCTTCTACTATGCTTTTATGATACGTGCAAAATTATTAAGGTAAGTTACAAATGAATTTCAATAAACGGATGAAAGTTGTATTAAATTAAAGACTTGATGAGCAAGTAAGTAATATGTTGAAAGAACTAGGATATTTAGTTATAAGCTGGAAACTACCAGATTTTTTAATATGCTCAATGGTAGGAAACTGATCTGTAGATACGAGACCAGGCAAGCAAGTTCCTTTGATGTAAACCATGTCCGTAAAAAAACTATTTCACAAAGGGTTAACAATGTGCAATAAACTACAACACTATAATTAAAAATCTTCAGCAGGATAATTTAAGAAAAGTTTGGGAAATTGGCTCAATGACAATATTGGACAGGATGTAATAAAAATTACTGCATTGAACGTGATATTTGAAATTTTAAGAGAATTTCTATATTATTGGTTGAGATGTTTAATTAATTATCCACAGACTATTTGGTAATTCAAATAGAGCGCTCCATTTTACCGCCCACACACACACACACGTAGTCCTCATGTACACAATTTAAATTAAATATATTTTTAAAGGAATTCCCCAACGTATAATAAAGGAGTGTTTGTGAACGTGGGATGTTACCTTACGATGTATTATTTGGTTCCAGCGCCTTTTAAGAAAATCCTAGCAAACTCACGAGGACCGTCAACTTGTCACCAGCCTCGTTACTTCACGAGATTTTAATACTCCTCTGTGCTGGTCGAAACCCCATGAAATTACCAACACAATTCTTCACTGGAAGCCACGTTTAGATTGTGACAGTGAAGCAATTAAATACAACAAACACCGGACAAAGGCTCAAGTTAACTTCTCCATCATAAATCCTGAGGCTTGTGTAATAAATTAAAACGTCGAATGTCATGTTCTTGCGATTAACAAAACCATAAACCTTTACCCCTTTCAATTAAAATAAGAGTTTATACATCCCTTATTTCTCCATTATGGAACATTTGGGGTTGCTCAGCCAAAACACACAAGATACAAACTTCCTTCCTTCCTTATATCAGAAATGGTCCCTGGTACTTCTCCAATTCCCACATCCACAGTGACCTCAATATCATGTATCCACAAAACCATAACCAAATACATACTTCTTCAATATATAAAAAAAATTCACCCTACCCATTAATATCACATACAGCTGCCTCTCCTCCACCTCCCATTCAACATCGCCATTTAAAAAGAAACAGACCAAGTGACCAAATTAATAATCAGTAAAAAACCTAATACAGGAGGCGAAATAAAATGCTCCACAGGATGCACATAGCATAATATAACATGTACAAATATCACAAGTGTAAAATCATAAGATTGTAAAGTTTCTTCAATAAATATTTTTTAAAAAATTGGACTGAATTAATAGACTGAGGAACTGTTGTAACGTCTGATACAGAGGGAGCGACACCTCTTCACTGCCATGGTAAGTGGAAAATAATACTTCACCAACCTTGCTCAACTACATTAGCTTGCAGTGTGCAGATCAATCCACTTGCCTCCTCAATTAGAAATATCAAAGTTATGCAATGGATTGTCGTTCCAGTAAATTATCTGAATCATTAGCAAAAGATTTCAAATATCAAACAGGAGGAGGAGGGATTTTTATTGTAATTAAGTCAACGCCTGCACTTATATAATTTCAACATAATAATAATAATAAAGATAGCCAAATACAGACAAAATAAGAAACTGGGAAATCGAAGACCAACGTTCACACATTCAATCCTTAACTAAAGAACTTCTTTCGTGTCCGCCAACATCTACAATGATTTTTCTTTCACCAATCTTCTCCTTTAATTACATATAATTTTCACCCAAGGGCAGCCAAAACTAACAAGTTTCATTTCCTATTTAACTAAACTTTTCCCAAATACTCCACACACGACAATTACGAAGACATCCCATGGTTCAAAAAACGTCAGTAACCCCAGCACTCCTGAGGAAGTTATCCCTGGGAAACAAATTTAGTTTACCCTCCACATCCATCAACAAATCTCAATCCATTCCTCTCATGAAACACATCCAAACTAATACATGACAAGACTTTACTGATTAGTGCAGTTGTCTCTCTCTAGGTTCTCCTCAGCACCTCAAGAAAGGGTCAAGGATCCCAGCAACATTGTGTGCTATTTATATAATCACTTCTTTTGTCTCCATTTGTCTGTCTTTATTATTATTTTTTAGTCAGTCAAAGTTTTAGGGAAGAGTTGCCACTTACACTGTTCACATATGATGGAGGTTGCTCCATTCTTCTCTAGAGGGACTCTGCATGCGAGGTTTCAATCCTGAGCAGCTGATTCAATAGGCTCCATCTATGCTTTGTCTTCTCAATCCACATTTCACCTGAAAAGAAAAAACAAAATATGAAACAACTTTAAAAATTAACAAGCAGAACTGTTTTGGTGTGAGTGAAGGAACCTCAACACATTAATATGCATTACTAATCCCAGTGCATGGCCAGGAAAAGTTATCAAGAATCTACAGATGAAAACTAAATACAGCAGGTGATGGGGGGGGGGGGGGAAGGAAATAAAGCAATAAGAAACTTCACATTTAATCAAGATAACATAACCAGGTTATGGAACCGAATTACCCCAGGTCCTCTGTTCCTTTTCCATCTTAATACGTTAGCAGAAATCAGACCAGTCTAAAGGCAATTGTAACCACTTTATCACAATAGGGAATAAATTTTTTATAATAGAAATTTAAATATAATTAGAAATAAATTAATGTTGGCAGCCATGATAAAGGTTGTGATGTCACAAATCTTTATCACCTCTCCAATTATGATTGTTTCACCTTAAGAAATTTCTTTTCACGTTCTTGAAATATATAAATATCTGCTGTTCACGTCACCAATCACATTAAAATAAAATGAGAATTGTTTTTCTAAGTGGAAATGAATTTAAGCTTCCTGACGCCCTGTAAGGAACGTACAAAATAACTGTTACCCACAAATTCTATACCAATTTCATATATCACAATAGTAATAGTGAAGTGACCATAAACTGGAAACAATTGTAAAACGTTTACAATGTGTTTTCCTGTCAGACTGTGTTAGCAAAAGTTATGGCCTGTTACTGGAAGCAAGGCTAATCTCAGTGTTGGGAATCTGCAAAACAAGGATTCATGCCACAGATAATGGAGACGTCTATCGTGGTTTCCCAAGGTTTAGTGTCGGGATCTCTGGCCTATTAATAATCTCCCAGCGATTGAAAAAATTACGGAAACATTGGTTATTGATACGTTAATGAAATATATACGAAATAAAACTTTACTAACTGAACGCCTGTCTAGGTTTAGTGACGACATTACAACTAGTTACTGTAGATTGGAATACAACAATAGTAGTAGTTCTAGCCGCCATATTCATAGATTATAGAAGAGCATTTGAAACAGTGAACAGAGAGACCTTATTTAAAAAGTTAATATGTATATTTAATGGGTGAGGTGCGTCTGGTTGGAGAATTACTTCACTAATGGTTTTAAATCAGATGTGAGGGAAGGCGAACGTGGGGTACCACAAGGAAGTGAACTGGAACCTCTACTGTTTATAATCTACATTAATGAACTGCCTGAATCAGTAAAATTCAAGTTTGTGAATGATGCACGTATATATCAATGGAAATTATAATCAAATTGAATAACGAATTAATTCTGGTTGGTGAATGCTTCTATGCTTTTATGATAGGTGCAAAAATATTAAGGTAAGTTACCAATGCATTTCAATAAAGGGATCAAAATTGTATTAAATTAAAGACTTGATGAGCAAGTAAGTAATATGTTGAAAGAACAAGGATATTTAGTTATAAGCTGGAAACGACCAGATTGTTTTAATATGCTGAATGGTGAGAAACTGATCTGCAGGTACGAGACCAGGCAAGCAAGTTCCTTTCATGTAAACCATGTCCATAAAAGTAGGGAGTGAGACTAATTCACAAAGGGTTGACAATGTGCAATAAACTACAACACTATAATTAAAAATCATCAGCAGGACAACTTAAGAGAAGTTTGGGAAATTGGCTCAAGGACAACATTGGGCATGATGTAATAAAAATTACTGCATTGAACGTGACATTTGAAATTTTAAGAGCATTTCTATATTATTGGTTGAGATGTTTAATTAATTATCCACGGACTATTTGGTAATAAAAATAGAGCGCTCCATTTTACCGCCCACACACACACACGTAGTCCTCGTGTACGCATTTTAAATTAAATATATTTTTAAAGGAATTCCCCAACGTATAATAAAGGAGAGTTTGCGAACGTGCGACGTTACCTGATTATGTATTATTTGGTTCCAGCGCCTTTTAAGAAAATCCTAGCAAACTCGCGAGGACCGTCAACTTGTCACCAGCCTCGTTACCTTCATGATATTTTAATACTCCTCTGTGCTGGTCAAAACCCCACGAAATTACCAACACAATTCTTCACTGGAAGCCACGTTTAGATTGTGACAGTGAAGCAATTAAATACAACAAAGGCTCAAGTTAACTTCTCCATCATAAATCCTGAGGCTTGTGTAATAAATTAAAATGTCGAATGTCATGTTCTTGCGATTAAACACGTGTAAGATGGGAAATGTTAACTTTGAACCTACCTCGTGGTGTTCAGGTCGAGAGCCGAGGAGGAAATGAACGTGACAACAACAACACGCCCCACTCCAGCTGTCCCGAGGGTCACGTGCAGATTCTAATTGCGCGACCTCAAGCTCTGGACTCGTGTCAGCTTCTCCTGGCGAATTTTACGTATTTAACAACAAAATAAAAAAAATGTTTCACCAGTTAAATAATCTACCAAATTAACTTTCTGGAGCTCTACACTAATTTTATTATTATTATACGCCTAAAAAATTTTGGGGTTTAAATTTCGTACGACAATTTTAAATGTTAAGTTCACTGGGAGCAAATAAACATCAATTATGCGTTTTAAACCTTTCAATATTAAAACGTAGACCGTGGAACTGATGACCTGGCTAAGGGCAACAAGTGGAAGTGCCCAACCCTTGTTCATGCAGGTCATTCAGCCATTAATCAAACTATTACAAGCTAAATAAAGATGACGTCAAAATCCTACCGACAACGTCACAACAATACAGCACCATTGTTAAAGCACTTCAAAATAAAGGTACCGAGTTTCATACGTACAAGAGAGAAACTATAAGAGTAGTCCTCGGAAACCTGCATCCCACTGCTGACTTAAATCAAGTGAGGGACAAACTCGAGGGCGTAAAGTCATGAATATTGCAAATATCTGACAAAGAACCACAAACAACCTCCACATCTACATCATACACCCTACCGAACAAACAGTCTCAAATACTAGACTTCTTCGCCTGCCACAAAACCTTTGCAGCCCACAAATACTGCACGAATCAGTTCTGATCGCTTACCAGTCGTAGCAAGACTAAATCTGCCCCTTCCTCCCAACTTCACCAACCACAGGCCCAACAACACATTCACTAACTGGATCCTCAACATCCCACTGAAGACGCCCTCAGACATAGACCTAGCCCTAAATCATCCTCACTTCTGCCGCCATAACCTCCTACCAAAAAGCACCAAAAGCCCACATCAAAATCAAATTGAAAACCTACCCCAAGAGAAAAAAAGCTTTGCGAAAACAATGGTGCAATTCCAAAAACCCCGTAGTCAATACAGAAAACTACTAAAAGACACCAGCGACTCTAAGCATTACACATACCTTAAAGAACTCAACACAACCGACAAATCACTACGGCTCAAAACTAAATGCCTCACCAAACGGAAACTGACATCCCCCCCCCCCCACTTAAAAAAGACCCACAATATATCACAAACATTCGCCAAACTATTGACCAAACAATTCTTCCCCAACTCCTCCTCTTACACCAATCCAAACAACCCCGCCCCCCCTCTCTGAACTTTTCACCCCTCCCCAAATCAAAACTGCAATTTAAAACATATTCGAAAAAAACAAACAATAATCCTAATCACCTACATCTTCAATGCCAACCGAATGGAAACATGCCACCATAATCTGATTCCTTTCATCCAATAAGGTTGAAGGTTTAATTAAATTCGCTCAATTTAACATTAAATTATTGTCATAATTACATAATTAACAGGTTTTTTTTGAGTGAACTGTGAGTAGAAAATTCTCAAACCAATGTTAATAACTCACTTTATGGTGCACAAGAACTTGGTCGACTTTAGGTGTATCCAAAAAGAAATTTAAAACTGAATGACCAATAATTATGTTTTCAAATGGTTTGTTCTGAAACAAACCAAACATGCAGCTGAGATCTCTTCTTCCTATATTTTCATAGCCCAAATGAACCAACTGTTGATTTCAGGTAAGTTTCCTATCCAAATGTGTTTTTTTAATTTGACCTCATATTTTCCTTCCGAGCTTAAGTTGAATAATTTATCCCTCAGGTTGTGTAAAATATTATATGTCATGCTAACAATTAATTGACAGCACAGTGAATCCTGCGATATTTCCACCAGTGAAATGGAGGGTTCAATTCTTTTTCTCCACATCTGGCATTTAAAAAACGAGAGCTGCAGGTCCAGACAGGAATTAAAGGAAAACTTTGGGCATTGTGAGGTTCACTGGAAACTTTAACATTTAAAAGGATCAACATATTTCTTTTAGGAAATAAAAAAATAATTACACAACAAAACCATCTGCAAAGAGAAAATGTCATGATTCTCAGATTTCCAGGAAGGGAAATTTAATGTATGTTCTATCAGCCATTTATATAAACCTTTTAAAAAAAACTACAGTTGTTGTACCTGAACCCAACTGTATGTAAACTACACAAAACACAAATTTCTAAGAAATCAGAAAAAAATTTAATATTGAACTTAACTGGTAGACTCAAACAGGTACATTTTATTTGAATTGCTGAACATGAGTCCATTTATTTTATTACAATTTGCTGTGAAATTCCAGCCACACTTCACATCTTGGAATGAAGTTTGGACAGCCTGCGCTCTCTCTCTCTCTCTCTCTCTCCCTCTCTCCCTCCCTTCCTCTCTCTCTCCCCCTCCCTCCCTCTCTCTCTCCTGCTCTCTCTCTCCCTCCCTCCCTCTCTCCCTCTCCCCCTCCCTCCATCTCCCCCTCTCTCCTCTCTCTCTCTATCTCCAGTGAGTGAAGGCCCAACGCAGAGTTGACACTTTGTTAGTCTAGTTCCACTAAGACAACTGTTGGGAATGTTGAATTATTTGCTAACTTTTCAACTACTCATTTATTTCTTCATAAAAAACACAATTAGATTTATAAACATTATAGTTTTTCCTTTTGAGATTTGTTTTTGCCTCTATTAACAAGATTGTTTTAATTTTAACCACGACTTTAATAGATAAATAATGTTATTAATTATAAAATATGTTACTGTTAGTAATAATAGTGACATTTATCTAACTACAATATAATTATAAACTCAGCCAATTTTTTTTTAGGGCAACAGGCTACATGAGGGCGATCCACATTGGGCAACTTCCCTTTAATAGCATAGGAAGGGATTAGAAAGGGGGGATGCGGAAGGATAGAGGAAGGTAGCCAAGGGTTAACTAGGGCCCCCGGGCTATGGTTTAAGGATCCTACCCGGCATTCGCCTAAAGAAATGCAGGGAAAACCCTAGAAAAACCTGCATCGGGTAGGTCGGGCATTGGGTACTTGTCCCACGCCCTTCCGATAGCTGGAGAGGAGTTTGCTGTGGGGACGCAGCATTCCCTTCTCCGTGCCTCGACCAGTTTAGGAGGCAGCTGGCCGACTATTCCAATAGGAATAGCGGACAACTCTTGCCGTATGCCCAAGGTCTGCGACCCCGGAACATTCACCTCTCAAAACAGACCGAGGTACCTCGGGGTGTACGATACACAATTTCAACAGAGAGAAAGTACTACTTGTTATGAGTGCTGGATGTTAGGCTTCCCAAAGGTAACGCGTGTTGACCAGGAAGGCGACCTTGCAGGGGCACTGACGCGCTGTCACGTCTGGTTGCGGAACAGTGGTTTACATTTGTTTTGGTTTATTAACCAATGGCAAGTTAATATTTAGTTTACAACTTTTTTTTTATTAGAGACTGAAAAATCTTTTTTCCCATTAAAGCGGCTTTATTGTGACTTTTAAATCGAAACTTACGAAAAATTGATTATCAACCACATTTCAATTAAGATTTATGAGGCAACAATAGTTTTATGACGGTAACTCTCGTGTGTGTAGTTTGTGAGGAGATTCACACGCGGTCCGCTTCTCATCTTTCATCGTTGTTTTTTTAGGGTAACAGGAGGCTACATGAGTGTAATCCACCTAGTGGCAACTTCCCTTTAACAGCATAGGAAGGGATACAAACGGGGGATGCGAAAAGGTCAAGGAAGGTAGCCAAGGGTTAACTAGGGGGCTCTCGGGCTATAGTTTAAGGATCCTACCCGGCATTCGCCTTAAAAAGATGCAGGGAAAACCCTAGAAAAATCTGCATCAGGTAGGTCGGGCTCTGAGTATTTATCCCACGCCCCCTTCCCTGGATGGCGGGAGAGGATTTTGCTCTGGGGTCGCAGCTTTCCCTTCTCCGTGCCTCGACCAGTTTAGGAGGCAGCTGGCCGACTGTTCCAATGGGAACAACGAACGCTTCAGGATTTCACATGAAAGTTTAATTAGAGTAGGTTTTTAGTTAATATATTATTATTTTACATAGAATCTATCAAAGTACTGCTATTCTATTGAATTTCAGACTACAAAGTATTCGTAATCATCCTTATTTTTGATAAATGATAGGTTTTTGATAAATAATAAATAGTTGCGTTGTAGAACTGCCGTTTATTATTAATCTAGTTTTGAAAAAATTAGGTCTCAAGACAACAGAATGTACCCTTAAAATATAGCCCGGGGCCCCCCTAGTTAACCCTTGGCTACCTTCCTCTACCCTTCCGCATCCCCCCTTTCAAATCCCTTTCCTATGCTATAAGAAGGGAGTTGCTACTATGTGGATTACCCTCATGTAGCATGTCTACACCCCCAAAAAAAGTCCTGGGACTTTAAAGTTGTGATAATAACAGTATTTACAATTGTAAAACTTCAACAAATAACAAGGTATTTACAATTTGTAAATATTTCACATGTAAACTTGTGCAAGTTAGAGACGAGAGGAAGCGACTAACATATTAACTAAGGTTAGCCCGCATGAGGTTAGCCATCGACCTGGTCATGGGGGGAAACTTCAGCGTTAAGGAGGTTATGGGGGAAGATGGGAGTCTGTAGTGCCAGGGGGTAGGAGGGGCTACAGTTAGTGATTTAGGGGGAGTTTACGTTCTAGTCTGCGATTTTGTGAAGGAGGAGGGTGTGTAACTGTGGAAGAGCTCAATGGTGGGCATTTGGATGGTTGATGGAGCTATTTATTAGGGCCTTGGTAGATTCATGAATTATGGCAGGGATTAGGGGAATTTTAAGGTCTTTGTGGAGTTGCGAAGGTACCAAGGGGAATTTTGTTTTGTTAGGTTTGTATTTTGTTGGAGTGGGAAAAGGCAGTGGAGTACGACCATGTGGGGCGGATTAAGGATAGATAGAAGAGTCTTACAGTGCTAAGGGATGTGGGAGATTTTGTGTTGATAAGAGGGAAGAGTTGTTCTTGATTCTGGAGGTAATATTTTCAAATTTTTTCCCCATTCTCGATAATGAGAAGCTATTTATTAAAATATTTTAGTAGTGTCCGATTTCTAATTAAATATTTTATTTACAGTATTAAATATCTCCAAAGAATCACAGTTCTACGGTTTCCTGTTGAAAGATGCGTAATAATAATAATAGTAGTACCAGAGATAAAATATTTTATCTTGCTACTTAGCAATTTTACAACAGTTAGCACATATTTTTACCAGAGGATCTATAAAATAATTATCGGCCATACTTGTTGATTTATTAAAATCCAGTACATTTGTATTTAATAAATTATAGTTGTAAATTTATCCTGTGTAAATCACGACTATTACGGAAATCAATATTAAGCAAGGAAACAGTTCGAGGTTCGTCCGCGCATTAAAATCTCCACGTCTGTATTTGGTCACACACCGCGCTCATATTGTCTACATATCACGGTCACAGCTCTTGTATTCCACACGGTCATTCACTTCACCGTGTTCCCGTTTACTGAATGCGTATTTAGGGGTGGTGAGGGGGGGGGTCCTCCAACACAAGTAAGATATTTACAGTATTTTTAACATTTCTACCCCCGTCCCACGTCCGCACAACCCCACCCCTCACTCGCCTCTACGCTTTATCCAATTTGCCATAAATGAATTCAGCGACATCCATAACCCAGATTTGTCTCGAATCTCGGTTTGTTTTCGCGTTGTTTTCTTGTAACACCCCTGCACACGTACCCGTGCTCGCCTCCAGTACCGAAAAGGTGTTGAAAATAATTTTGCTCTCCAAAAAATAATCACAGTATGTCTGTACTACGGTTTCCTGTTGTCCTTTTAGTTTAGAACCAACCAGTCATTAAATTAAAAGGTCTCAAGACAACAGAATGTATCATTAATTTGTTTTCTTTGCGCACCTTTAGGTAAAAAATCTTACAAGCAATAAAAGAAATTTATATGTGAACTAAAGTAACTAAAATAAGAAGCCATATATCCGTTATTCTTTAATAATAATAATAAAGACAGCCAAATACAGACATAAGGAGAGATAATATAAATACCTCACAACGACGTTTCTGGGATCCTTGTTCATTTCGTCAGGTGCTAAGAAGAGCCTGGAGCGACACAACTGCACTCGTCAGGTGACAACACTCAAAATGCTATCCATTTCAACTCTCGTAGTGAGTTAATTTATTTTAACTACTGAATAATTGTGAAATACTCGGGTACAATAGAACCTTGGTTGATATTACGACTTATTTAATACACCCGTCATGAATAAGAAAGGATAGCAAAATACAGACAGAAGAAGTGATGATATAAACACCACACTGCAACGTTGCTGGGAATCCTTGTCCCTTTCGTCAGTCGACAAAACTCAAAAAACAGTGCAGTTGTGTCGCTCTAGGCTCTTCTCAGCACCTGAAGAAAGGGACAAGGATCCCAGAAACGTTGTTGTGTGGTGTTTATGTTACCCTTTTCATCTGAATTGGCCGTCTTTCTTAATAATTATTATTAAATATACTTTAATGGGAAATATTTATCATTAAATAAATATTATTGAATGAATATTTAGGAGAGAGGGGGGGGGGTTTCTTCCGACACAAGTAAGATATTAAATTTTTTATTTACAGTATTTAAACATTTCTACCCCCTCCCACGTCCGCACAGCCCCACCCACCCCTCGCTCGCCTCTACGCGTTAGCCAAACACATCGGCTTTAATCAAAATTTCTTTCTTATTCATTATTTTCAAATTACACAAATCTTCCGAATGGATAAAATTCACAGTTATTTATTCTTTAACACCCCGAGTGCAATCCTCATATTTGGGAGTTTTTCCACGAGCACAGCTGCTTGTAATCTGTGACTGCGCATAAAGAAATTGATCAAGGTATGATTCACATATTGTTTGAATAAGTATTTTATGATGTTAGAATGAGGTTCAGGGTTGACCATTGTCTTAACGTGACCAAATCTCGCGGTTCCTGAATTGGTAATTCCTCAGCGCGACTTGTTGGTAATCTTGTGGGGCGTATCAACGGAGGCTCCAGCGTAACCAGCCCAGGTAATGACGCCGGCTTCGTTTGTGTGGTCGAGGCTTAACACAAGGAGGCTTCCTTTGATTAGTTTTCCCCCTGCGTGAGAAAGCGCTAAGTAAGGCAGGTTCTTCATAAAAATCTTGTGCGCTTTTGAGGCGTCCGTCGCGGGTCTCGTGTTGATTAACAACCTCCTCCTCCTCCTCCTCCTCCTCTGGACGGCAACAAAAACCCTCCGGTTCTCTCGCGACGGTGGGGGAATCGTTGTTCCCCGTGGCCACGGCGGCGCCACTGCGGAGCTCGCAGAGCCAGTGTTGGTCGTCGTGTGCTGCTGGACAGGTCTTCTTCTAGGCGCTGCATGAAGGCTCTGAACACCCTCTACCAGGTAAGCCTCCGCCTCTGACATCGCGACGACGTGTTCGTTTATGAGGTCAATACTTTGATTTATTAATTCAAAATCAGACCGGAAAATTAAAACATTTATTTTTACTTAACTGACGTAGTTCTGGGGCAAGGGATGGAGACTGTCTCCTCGGTGGCCAACCCCTCAGCGTTGACAGGTGGAAGGGCACGTCTACCACTACAACGGTGGCGAGACTTCTGACAGGCATTGTTAATTCGATTCCAAACACTTTATGGAAATTATCCAACAATCAAACACACAGCATAAAAAAGAAATTTATTTGTGAATACAAAAATCAATAAATATTAATCGGAGTTATTTGAAAATTTGGACCGCAAAAATTGGGGGTGGGTGGGGGGGGGGGTAGTTTGGATTAGCTCAAACGGAAGTAAACACGTAGTTGAAACGTGGTAGATCATCGCGCGGACAGTTTCAAGTTTATTAAAGTCCAAGAATTATTGCTCTGAGAAATCTTTATAAAGAGTTATCAAGTGGAAGTAGCTGAATAGTTTTGTCCACTTCCGCTGCTCTGATCGTGGACGATTCGTACGTCACATGTGAGGTTTTAATAACCCTTCCATCCCTCCAACGAATAAATCCAATGAAAGTGCTATTATTGTTTGATTTAAATTCTTTTGAGACATTCTTATGGCCAATGGAATTCTGAACGTTGTCACTCAAGAGTCCTCCACATCTAAGTCAATTGTTTACGTACATTCTTCCTGCGTGAGGCGGATGCGCCGTGACCACAACCAATACTTTCCGGAGAAATTTTCATGAACGTTATCATCAGAGGAAAACTCTAAATGTAGAGATCATTGTCGAGGACATTATTGGCTTGTTTTTACTGTAGGATATTTAACGTGAATTTCAAAATGTTAAATTTACCGCTCTGGAAAAGTCAGTTCGCCCAAGAAAATCTCTGTAACGCAATACAAAGAACAGTGGTACAAAGATATAATGGAAAACGTTCGGTGTAACGTCACTATAATTAAGTTTACTTGATGCTTCTGCGACAACTGTGGGCGTAACTACTCACAGTCTCTTTATGTTGGTATCAACGGGGCATTGGAAAGTTATAGTTGTATATTATTCAGTTATTCAAATTTTGAGTGTTGTCAACTGACCGAGTGCAGTTGTGTCTCTCTAGGCTCTTCTCAGCACCTGAGGAAAGGGGGACAAGGAAACCAGGAACGTTGCTGTGTGGTATTTACATTGTCACTTCTTGTGTCTGTATTTGGCTACCTTTATTATTATTTATAAGGTTATAACGCACAAATGGCTTCTTCGACGACCAGACTTAAATTAATCTTATAATGGTAAATGGTCTAAAATTTACTTAAAGTATTACGGTTCATTAAATTTTGGAAGGAATAAAAAGAGAGCGACGGTGAATCTGTTCTAGATAAAACTCTAGGGTCTCAACCCGGGCCAATTGTTCGTTAAATAATATATATTGTAATAAACAACAAAACAGTTATTGAATTAATATTTATCTGAATTGCCCCAGGTTAAGGCGCCATAAAAGTAATACACAACAAGATGAATTTAAAATGAATGACTTTAAAATGATTTCGCCCCCACGTTGGGCGCCATTAATGGTAATAAACAACAAAACAATTATTAAATTAATATTTATCTGATATTGGCTCCACGTTAAGGCGTCATAAATGTAATACACAACAAGATTAATTTGAAATGAATGCATTTAAAATGATTTCGCCCCCACGTTGGGCGCCATAAAATGTAATAAACAACTTATTAATTATTGAATTAAATGGACATAATTATTGAATTAGTTATTGAATGAAATGATCATGAAAATAATTACATTGGTTGGATTCACTTATATCATTATAATATATATATATATATATATATATATATATATATATATATTCAACGAACAATTGACCCGGGTTTAGACCCGAGAATTTTATCTAGGAATAAAAAGAGTTGTGGAGGCTTGCAGCTGCCGGCTGCCGGAGGTGAGAGAGGGGAGTGTCAGAGGTGCTAATGGAACAGGCGCTGCTGCTGGTCGCTCGCTGCTTCGACACTCGGCGCTCGCAAATCCCCGGCGACCTCAACGTCGTTGCGACAACAGCAGCTTTTGTATTCCGAGGTCGCGTTTCCCGTACTTGGTGGCGGATACGGAAGACTTTAACGAGTGCGCGGAAGAGGAACTTATTCAAATTCCATGTAGAAACATCAGACGCTGTCACCAGAAACAAAGCGGGTCACGTGCGCTCTTTGTGTCATACGAACGCTTGGCTCTACACCTTAAAATATTATCATATACGAATTATTTCAGCAGCGCGTATGTTTCCGCTAAATCTAAGGACATTTGCCCTTGTCAGCTCCAGTGAAGCAGAAGGTGAATCACTTTAAATGTTTCTGCTATAGAAAGGAAATTAGGTTCCATCATCGTTGAGACCTAAACAGTTTTTTTTAGGATGATATATATATATATGTATATGAGAGTGTGTGTGTTTTGAATTAGTAGAACAACTCATGACCGCATACAGACACGTTTTATTTATATCATGACGACGTTTCGATACCTTTCTGTATCTCCCAGGTATTTTTCTACAGAGAAGCTGTGTGTGTGTGTGTGTGTGTATTCTGACAATTGACAAAACTAATAAATAAACAGCCTATTTTAAGTCAGAAAAAATAATTTATTAACTTAACAACGTTTTTCGGCCACGGCATCAAATTTTTTTTTAAAAAAACCTTTGAACCTGATGAGGTCAATGAATCATTGTTAATTTAATAAATTAGTTTTTCTGATTTCAAAATTGGCTGTTACTTATTTACTTATTAGTTGCTGTTTTTAGTTTTTTCAGAAATGAGGCTTCTTTCCCTTCTTGTTGAAAGATACAGAGAGAATGCAAGTGAGGTGAATTTTTATGAATTATGGCAGGAATTAGGGGAATTTCAAGGTCTCTGTGGATAACTGACTTGCGAAGGTACCAGGGGGGAATTTTGATATTAAACGGAGAATTTTGTTTTGTAAAGTTTCCGGACTAAAACTTAATTGTAATAAATAATAATAAAAGAAGGGTGAATTTTCAAAACAAGGCGGGAAAAAAAAATATTCGGTGGCAATTTTCACGTATTGTTATGTAAAAATAAAATTGACTTTGATAAAGACAATATATATATCTTATTTTAAAATTAATAAAACAATTGCTGACCTCATAGACACTTTTTATTTTTTATTTATATTGTGACGACCTTTCGATACCATTTTTTTTGTACCTTCTTCAGGTATTTTCCCACAGAGACACTTTAGCTTGTCTTAGTTAACTTTGTACAGTCATACCTTTATTTTTTTGTAACAGGCTACATGAGGGTAATCCACATGGTGGCAACTCCCCTTTAATACCATAGGAAGGGATCTGAAAGGGAAGGGTAGAGGAAGGTAGCCAAGGGTTAACTAGGAAGCCCCCGGGCTATGGTTTAAGGATCCTACCCGGCATTCGCCTAAAAGTGATGCAGGGGAAAACACCTAGAAAAACCTGCATCAGGTAGGTCGGGCTCTTGGGTACTTGTCCCACGCCCTTCCCTGGATGGCGGGAGAGGAGTTTACTGTGGGGACGCAGCATTCCCTTCTCCGTGCCTCGACCAGTTTAGGAGGCAGCTGGCCGACTGTTCCAATGGGAACAGAGAACAACTCTTACCGTGTGCCCCAAGGTCTGTGACCCCGGAACATTCACCTCTCAAAACAGGCCGCGGCTTGTGGGAACCTTGGTTCAAAAACCAGAGAGATGTGAAGGCATCCCCAAAGGTAGCCCCTTCCTGTCTGTCTCTCCTCCAAGGTTCTGCTTGCGAGAGAACAGCCCTCGCAGACGTTTTACAGTCACACCTTAAATATAATCGATTCTAAATAATTGGAATAGTCGGCCAGCTGCCTCCTAAACTGGTCGAGGCACGGAGAAGGGGATGCTGCGTCCCCACAGCAAACTCCTCTCCCGCTATCGGAAGGGCGTGGGACAAGTACCCAATGCCCGACCTACCCGATGCAGGTTTTTCTAAGGTTTTCCCTGCATTCCTTTAGGCGAATGCCGGGTAGGATCCTTAAAATATAGCCCGGGGGCCCTAGTTAACCCTTGGCTACCTTCCTCAACCCTTCCGCATCCCCCCTTCAAATCCCTTCCTATGCTATTAAAGGGGAGTTGCCCTAAGTGGATTACCCTCACGTAGCCTATTGCCCTAAAAAAAAACCCCTTCTCTGCAAAAAAATACCTGGAAGATACAGAAATGTATCGAAACGTCGTCATGATATAAATAAAAAGTGTCCGTGTAAGGTCATCAATTGTTCTATTAATTCAAAACGGCCGTTTACTTACAATTTTTATTTTAAAATTATTATAGGTAATTGGAAACGTTTACAGATATCTTTGATGTGAATAAAGTGAGAAACTGGCGATATGCTGAGAAAGGAGAAAGCTACGAAAAGGAAGAATAAATTGTAGTCAAGAAACAGTAAAGTGACTGACTGGACTGACTCCTCACTTGGAAGTCACGGACGCTCCTAACACAGTAAAAGATAAAACAATCGACTTTCCTCTGTTGGAATTTAGTAGCATAAATTCAAACGCGGTTTCGTCAGCTTTCAACTTTTCTTCCTTCTCTACAAAAATCACTTCCTGAAGTTCTCGTTCACTTCAAAGACAATGGGGGACTTGAGCGACGAACATGGATGAGGTGTTATAATTTACTGTTGCCACTAAACTGCTGTTAAGTAAGTTCGATATTTTAGTTAATAATTAATGGGAAAACTGTTGGGGTGTTTCATTGTTTCATGAGTAGAAAAATTAGATTAATTCAGT
>CM073596.1:68252554-68410054 GCA_037074705.1 Zhengitettix transpicula
AATAATAGAAAAATATAAGTACAGGAGGTGAAACAAGATGGTCCACAGGATATATATAGTATTCTATAACACGTAGTTTCCTGAATTATAAGTTATGCTACCAGATATAATTGTGAAAGCTATCATTCATAAGGGACTGATGTTCCTCTCCTCTCTACGTCGCCTGTAGCTGACAAGCGACATCTACATCACTATCCTAATTGGCCTTACAACTGCTTTCTATAGGTTTTTCCTGCATATCTTCCGTTAGGTGTTTTGTTTTGTGTTCTCCTTCTTTATCGTGGTGTGTGTGTTATTCCCGACACGTCCTGTGACTTGTCAATAATGGTAATCCAAGAGGAATTCCGTGTTGGCTGACGCGGACCAATCAGGTCACTCGATAAGCTGATCGCTATAAGGTAGTGAGGTTTAATCCCCAGAGCGTCCTGACAGGAAATAACCTCGCGTGTATATGTTACGAGGCGGGGACTACCTGCCAGACTGATTCCCGAGGGATAGCGAAGGACTTTCTCCGCGACGATAAATTAATGGCAGATAAATTACTTAGCCACATCTGGTTTTCGTGAGGAATGTTGTCTTTCCCGGGCCCCTGTTACAGGAGCGTCTTGCAATTGTTCACTCGGTTGTCGCGTCGAGGTCACTCTAAGAGCACGTTCTCGTTTAATTTATCATTTCATTTAATTTGGAACAATGGCGGCGGTACTCTACTCTTGCAGAACCATATTAACAGTTCATGAATAAGGAAGACAGCCAATTAGGACAAGAGAAGGGACGATATAAACACCACGCAACAACGTTTCTGTCCCTTTCCTCACGTGCCAGGAGGAGCCTAGAGCGACACAACTGCACTCGTGAGTTGAAAAAAAAAACCTCAAACACAAGAGTTGAAATGATTAGCTTTTGAGTGTTGTCAATTGACTTCTGCAGTTGTGTCCCTCTAGGCTGTTCTCAGCACCTGAGGAAAGGAACAAGGTTTCCAGAAACGTCGTCGTGTGGTATTTACATCATCACTTCTTTTGTCTGTATGTGGCCATCTTAAGTCATACTAATTTTGAAAATTAAAATATTTACGTCTGATTGAAAATAATGAATAAGGAAGACAGCCGAAGACAGACAAAAAAGGGGTAATATAAATACCGCCCAACGTTTCTGGGATCCTTGTCCGTTTCATCAGGTGCCAAGAGGAGCCTAGAGTGACACAACTGCACTCGTGAGTTGAAAAAAAACAACCTCAAACACAAGAGTTGAAATGATTAGCTTTTGAGTGTTGTCAACTGACTTCTGCAGTTGTTTCCCTCTAGGCTGTTCTCAGCACGCCTGATTGAAAATAATGAATAAGAAAGACAGCGGAAGACAGATAAATACCGCACAACGTTTCTGGGATCCTTGTCTCCTTTCCTCAGGTGCTAAGAGGAGCCTAGAGCGACACAACTGCACTAGTCAGTATATTTATACTACCCCTTTTTGTCTGAATTGGTTTTTTATAATTCATTATTCTCATTCAGACGTAAATTTTTTCATAGTTAACATTTATTTTATAGCCTCCATCATCCCCCCCAAATCATGTACAACCCTAGTTTGAATCTATAGCTATATAATGTATGTAACATCACTCACTAGCTTGACCTTCGTATGGGAATGAAAAAATATTACCTTTCAGATTTTTCTACGGTGTTACGAATATTCTCTTTATCAGGGTACTCATTCATTCTTTGTTGTCACGTGTTGTGGCTCTGTACAGAACGTCATTGTGCCGCCATCTTGTCGCTTGTCTCAAGCATCGAAGCTTCTTTCCCTTAAAAACAGAAAAGAAAAAAAAAAGGTAAAGCATCAACTTGCATTGTCAACTTCTTCAAGCGGTCGACAACAAGCCCTTAAGAGGGACACACACAAGTTATTCAGGCGATTCTCTGTAAAGTGGAAAAAAAATCACCGTGCAAGCAGCTCATTACTACAGAGACAAGGCGGTTCACTTATTAAAAATAATACATTTGTGGAAGAAATTAAAATGTTTAAATGACAAAAATTACGTCAGATTCACAATTAATACTGAATAAGAGAGAGAGCCAAATACAGACAAAATAAGCGATGATATAAACACCACACAACATGTCTGGGATCCTTGTTTCTTTCTTCGGGTTGCTAAGAAGAGCCGAAAGCGACACAACTGCAACTTGTCACGTTGACAACACTAAAAAGGCTGTTCTTAGCAACCTGAGGAAAGGAACAAGGATCCCAGAAACGTTGTTTGTGAGGTGTTTATATCACCCCTTTTCTTGTCTGAATTGGCTGTCTTTCTCATTCATTATTTTCAATCAGACATAATTTTTTTAATTTTCAAAATTAATAATAAGCAAGATAGGCAAAGACGGACAGAACAAGTGACTACACAGCGTTGCTGGGCCTAAGAAGAGCCTAGAGCGACACAACTGCGCTAGTCAATAGCCACCTGGTCTAGGCACTTGTTCTGTCCGTCTTTGGCTATCTTGCTTATTATTTGATTACCTACGGATAATTAGCACCTCAATGTTTCTCCCTGGCAAGGAAGAATAAAACGATGTGCAAGTCTACGCCACCGTGTAGTTTGTTGTCCGAGTGCAACGCCTTCCACGCCGCAGCTCTTACACCTGTAAACTTCGTAGATCGAGATTTTAAGCGTAGAACCGGTTCGTTAAAATGCAAAGGTACACGACACAGTTGTCAGTTTTAAAATCACACACACGCGGGGAAAAAGAGGAATGGCGAAGGCAGGCCTGGAGATGAAAATCAGAGGAGATTTTTAGTGGGGAAACAAGTTGCGTTGACGGTGAATTAACGTAAGGTGACAACGCTGTGTGGTACTCTTCAAGCATGAAACGTCATGCACGCTAGTCATATTAAGGAAATTATGAACATGTTGCGGGTTTGTTTATCTCGCGAAAAAAAACACAGACGACTGAAAATTGTTAAGAAACAGCGTCATGAGGTCCCTGTAATGTCTCTAAATCTCAACAGTTGTCGGCCATATGTTAACTGTGTAGCAACAGACACAATCTAGCTCTTTAATTACTGTCATATCAACATCTCTAACGTTGTTCTTAAAATTATATGTATATATATATATATATTATAGCCCGTAAAATACGGTAATAGATTTAGATTTATTATGCATTCCATTATTCCTGGGTCCAGGAAATAGGATACGTCAATATAAGATTACAATAAAATAATAAATTATTACAATTACAAATTATGAAAAACAATCACATGTATATATATATAATTGTTTTTATATATACATAGTTCAGAAAAGTAAATTTTGTAATTGCAATAATTTATTATTGTTTAAAAAACAATCATATATGTTTTTAAAACAATAATAACAATCATATATATATATATCTATATAATAAAAAAGGATGTATATTTGTATGTATGTATGTATGTATGTATTTACGTTGTTCTTTATACAAATTTTATCGCGTGGACAGAATGCAACAAAATTTGGTACACATATTCTTCAAAACACGAGAAACGGTGCTGTGAGGGTGAGAAACCCCTAGCATACATGTGGAAAGAATTATAATTAAAAACCGTGATCATTAAATATTAAATTACTGCGCGCCAAGAGACAATGACGTCACGCGAGAGAGAGACGTTACTACGCAACGAACAAAGGAGATTATTAGGAATGAACTAAAGCAGAAATATTTTCTTTAAATAAAAAGTATAATTTTATACAGCAATATTCCATCGAATGGTAATAAAGAAGAATACGAACTACTTTACCATCCTTGCGCTGTATTAGTTGAGAGTCCAGCTAACAATTTCATCAATGTAATATTTCGTAATGTATGAAGACTGAGTGACGATTATGTCCTCAATTATATACTCAGGGAATATATTTAAGTATTCAATTAAATACTTTTTCGAGTTTATATAAATAAGTACACGAGCAACGCCGGGCACCCCCCAGCTAGTATCTATATATATTTGTAAACTATAATAAATTAGTTTTTAATAATTGATTTCTAATAATTGTTTTTTAAGCAATAATAATCATATATATATCGTAATAATAAAAAAAATTGACTTTTAAATGAATGAAAGATTATAAACTTTAACAAACAATAGCTTTATTTATAAAACTTTGAAACAATTACACAATTTATAAATTATCTCAGGGTCTCTACTGGGTTTGATAATGGCGAATCATTTTTATTTCCCAACTTAAACACAAATTCCAATTTAATAGAGAAAAGATTTACTCGTCTGTTAACGATGACGAAATTTACTTGTCAACGAAATTAAACTAAAAAGATGGATTCTAATTAACAATTTTTTAATCAAAAGAAGAGAACGAAATCTGACGTCCATCTTTTAATCGGGTTTACATAATTAGTTGTTTTTATATTGTTACTCACGTACATTATTCCAGGATACTTTGTACTTGACGAAACACTGTGCACTGCTTCTAGAAAGTCACAGATTCTAAAATTAATATTTTTAGATAAAAAAATCGGGAAACAGGATGAACCTCCTTTTCGTCTCTCCCTCGGTTGACTTCTGTTTGTGTTTAGCAGGTTTCGTAGTTCTGCTCCAATGAATATTTCGTCTTGAGCAAAATGTTCATGGACCAATCAACTCTGTTAGTTGGTAATTGTCGTTGTTTCTCTGCAAATTTCCTTTAAATATTTGTAATTGTCTTGTCTATTTCACCTCGATCAACTTCTGTCGTGTCTGCCTGCCCACTGCTTCTACTTAACTTTACTTTTTTAATACGCCCTGTACTTGACCAAACCTTCCAGCCAACTGAACAACCGTCTCGCAATTTTGAGCGCGCATTTCTTCTTCCGACAAAGGAAACAATACCTGGCTACATTGTTGCTGTGTTCTGTGCCGCCGCCACAAAGGATTTCTCTAACAATTTAGATTTTCAAATTTACAATTAATATCTTAATTAATTGGCATATATATACTATTTATATATATTGTAAAGTACAGTTATTTTTAAAAAACAATCATATTATATATATATATATATTGTAAAGTACAGTTATTTTTAAAAAACAATCATATTATATATTGTAATAACCAACTATTTCTCCAATCTCCGTCCACCGTCGTGGTAGCCAAATTGTAATAAACATATAAATGGGTCGAAATAAACAAAGAATAATTTTTATGAACAACAAATAAATTTATTAAATACGAAAAGAATTTACCAATGAATTTACAACTTTAACATTAAAACATGAGACCTCTTACTCTCCTGGGTCTTTACTGGGTTTGACTAAGAACAGAATCCAAACCATCAAAAAAAACAAACAACATTTACGTTTTTAAATCAAACACAATAAACTTAACCTATAGTTTGCCTTTAAATTTTATTATCGAAGGGAACGAAATCTGACTACTATCTTTTAACGACGTTTACATTATTTAATATGGTATATTCTAACTTACAGTTTCCTAGGTCCACCTTGACTCGTTCCTTAGACATTCACTTTATAGGTCCTGATATTCACTTCACTGACTCTAAATAACCACTGTTCCACTCTTTGCTGCTTGCTCCTTCTTCTCTCCCTTGCTAAAACACAAATGTCTCTCTCCCGTGCTAAGCAAAAACTGTCTTTGCTGCTTGCTCCTTCTTTCCTCTCACGCTAACACCAACCAACTTTGCTGCTTGCTCCTTCCTCTCTCACGCTAACACCAACCAACTTTGCTGCTTGCTCCTTCTTCACTCTCGTGCTAAGTAACTAATGTCTCTCTCTCGTGCTAAGCAACCACTGTCTTTGCTGCTCGCTGACCGTCTTTCCTCTCACGCTAACACCAACCAACTCTGCTGCTTGCTATACCACAACTCCCGTGCTAAGTAACAAATGTCTCTCTCTCGTGCTAAGCAACCACTGTCTTTGCTGCTCGCTGACCGTCTCTCTCCCGTCCTATACTACAACTCATCCTATTACAATAGGCGACTCTTCTATTTATATCATCTTCCTCCCTTGTTCTTTCACTTGCGTCGCCACGGCGCAGTGACAGCAACCCATTCGTCTAAATTTTGTTTCGGCCGCCTTTCGAACTGTGACAATTCGCATTGTCACACTCCGTCTACTTAACTTACGGCTTCCTCTCTTTTGTCCAACGTCCTTTTCAGGTCATTCGTTAGAGACAGTAGCCTGCTCTAACATGGCCCCTTTGTGACCATCTGCGTAAACAATTCGACTCGCCGTTTCCCAAATCAATGGGCTTCTGGACCCTCATCATCCCCTGTCTCTCATTGCAGCTGCAGCAATTTCTCAGGGCCACCCGAGTCGCCCTTTCTCTTTTCTCGCACGCCTCTCCACGACACGTGCGCCGTCTCCAATAATATAATGCATCATATTATTACAATATATATTGTAAAGTACAGTTATTTTTAAAAAACAATCATATATATATATATTACAGTGAATTACAGTGATTGTTTTATAATCTTTGTAATTGTAATAATTTATTATTTTCTTGTAATGTCACATTTCCTGGACCCAGGAATAAAAGAATGCATAATAAATCTAAATCTATTACCGTATTTTAGAGGCTATGAGACGCACCTTAATTTTTCTTTTAAAAAAATAACATTTTTACAATTTTTATTATTAGATTACAAAGTCAGCTTTAAAAGAAATTCTTAGTTTATAAAAGTGAAGCGACCTTTAAAATCACTGAAAATCGTCATGTGGGCTTTCTTCATCGTCATCGTTGTTCTCTTGATGTATAAGATGGTCTTCACCGCCATCGAGAGCTGTAATGATAATAATAAATACCTTCCCTCCCTCTAGACCACGGCTGTTTCGTCCACTGACACACCCTTGTCGTCTTCGGCGTGTTGGGTTTCATCCATCATCCACTTCTCTCCTTCCTCTCTCATGCACACTCTAAATGGTTTATATATGGAGCTCCGTCTGTCTCAGTTTCTAATCTCATCTAGCACAATGAAGCGCCTTTCCTTCTCTCCCACACTCTTGTCAATCCATAATTTCACACCAGCCTCGTCCATCCAACCCAACATTAAGTAATGATGTTAGTACCACATAACGACGTTGCTGGGGCGGAGAAGAGCCTAGAGCGACACAACTGCACTTGTCCAGGTGACGAAACTTGAAAGCTATTGACGAGTGCAGTTGTGTCGCTCTAGGCACTTCCTTGCCCCAGCAACGCTGTGTGCTACTTACATCATCACTTCTTCTGTCTGTATTTGGCCATCTTTATTAATATTAATTTTGAAAATTAAAAAAATTTACATCTGATTGAAAATAATGAATAAGAAAGACAGCCAATACAGACAAACGAAGTGATGATGTAACTACTACACGACGTTTCTGGGATCCTTGAGCCTTTCGTAAGGTGCTAAGAGGAGCCTAGAGCGACACAACTGCACTCGGATTTTCATCGCACCTGACGAAAGGAACAAGGAAACGTTATGTGGTATTTATATCATCACTTTTTTTGTCTCAAATGGCTAACTCTCGTATTCAATTTGAATACTACCTGAAGAAGGTACGAACAGGTATCGAAACGTCGTACGTCTACAAATACAAATAAATAAAGTGTCTGTGAAACAGGGCCATTAAGTGATTTATTAGAAGAGATTTGTCACGTGTGTGGCAGTGAAGCTTCACAGAAACCAAGATATAGGTTTTAATTATGGATAATTAAGGGGGGAATTTAGCAGATGTGTGGATTCCGGTGTCAGTGACTCTTAAGAAGTGAATTTCGAGTGTACTGAATACGCTGGAGTTCTTCGTGCAACTTCTGTTGATATGGAAGTAGAAGTCTTGTAGCTGTTAAGGGGTGTTGGTGCGCGGGGCAGTGACCGACCTCTCTGTTGCAGGTTGCGTGGGAGCCATGACGAACCTGAATCGCATCCGCGTCGTGGTGCTGGGCAGCGCTCGAGTGGGCAAGTCAGGTAAGTGGAGCGTCTCACAAATCATCATTACCATTCCTGGTAACACCTCCTCTGGCCAAAGACAGCTTTGCAGATCAAAGTCAGGTCGACATCAGTCACAGATATTTATTTGAAATGTCAACCACGTTTCGGTGCCTTCATCAAAAATTGTTTAGTATTGATACAACACGTTCCAAATATTTTTAAGGTTCCTTGAAGAGGAAAGGAGTTTCATTATTCTATTTTTATATAAATATTCTATTTTAATAACATCCTAATTTTTTTTGGATAAAGTTGGTAATTCAGTGAACACCAACCCCTGAGGACCGAAGTGGACTGAAACCCTTTTTGAATTCAAATTTGTTGAATATGTCTGTTATATATAGTTTATTATAAATTAAATATCACACACAAAAATAAAAACATTTATTGCAAAAAGGTTCTTCAGGAACCTCTTAAGTTGTATCTTAAAAAATAGATATAATGAGAAACACAACAGTTAACTTCCTGACAAAGAAATAAATATAGGGGTATAACAATGTTACGTAATTAAGACAGACAAAATAGGGGTAATATAAATTCCACACAACGACGTTTCTGGGATCCTTGTTCCTTTCCTCAGGTTGCTGAGAAGAGCCTAGGGCGACACAACTGCACTCGTCAGTTGACAACACTCAGAAGCAAAATCATTTACAGATCTCCTTAACACTCTTTCCTACTTGATTAACTCCTGTATACAGCAAACATTGCTCCAATTGTAACGCCTGCTACACAGGGCGAACTAAACGTCTCTTTTATTACCCGTCTCAGGGAACATGTGTCTAAGATCAGAGACAATCTGTTAGCTTCCAAAAATTTTTGAGCTTGAGTTGCACAACTGCAGTTGTGTCGCTCTATGTTCTTCTTAGCAACCTGAGGAAAGCAACAAGGATCCCAGAAACGTCGTTGTGTGGTACTGGTATTACCCCTTTTTTTTGTCTGTTATTGGCTGTCTTTCTTATTCATTATTTTCAATCAGACGTAAATATTTTTCATTTTAAAATATTGATTTAATTAATATGACCACGTCCAAGGCCGAAATGACAGGAAACATTGCCAAAATGTGCCGAAAAGTCAGATTAATTTCCGATTTTGTTTATAAAACAATATATATATTAAATGTTCTCTAGATCGAACTGTGTCGCTGGTGACCAAGTAGGTCTGTTGTTCCTGCATGTTATCATCAAGGTTTCACTTTACTGCAAAGTCATATATAAAGTGCGTTCCTTGGCCAGATGGCGCGCGTGTCCGTGAACCTAAGTCGCAGATAAGGAAGGCTGCAGTCCGTGTATGGACACATCTACGCACCTCGCCTGACGTTATATGGAGCAGGTACCCATGACTGTACCTTGCTTCACTAAAGAGCTCAAGACGTCGATTGCAATGGGGGGGGGGGGGGAATTCAATTCAGTAAAAGAGAAACCGGGGAAAGGGAACAATCGCAAACATGATAACCGTGGCTGCTTCCATCTTCATATGTAATCAGTCTGCAAGCGGTTTGTAACCAATTCCGTTGTACAATCACCGGGGCTCGTAGAGAAACTTACCCGTCATTTATGTCCAAATTACCAGCCGTCGTCATAACTACAAAACCCTCGGATGTTCGAAGGAGGTCAATAGATATATGTCTACAGCTGCGTTACTTCAAGTCATACTAAATAAATATTCTACGATTAACTAATAAAATAATTAGAGAAGATTTTGTCTTATGGTTCATATCGTAATTCTGTTGATATTTTTTTTCTACTTATTAAAAACTTTTATGAATAAGAGAGTTAGCCAATACAGACAAAAAAAAAAGGTAATATAAATACCACACAACAACGTTTCTGGGATCCTTGTTCCTTTCGTCAGGTGCTAAGAAGAGCCTAGAGAAACCCTAGTGCAACTGACTAGCGCAGTTGTGTCGCTCTAGGCTTTTCTTAGCAACCCGACGAAAGGCACAAGGATCCCAGAAACGTCGTTGTGCGGTATTTATATTACCCTTTTCTTTTGTCTGTATTGGCTATCCTTATTATTCATTATTTTCAATCAGACGTAATTTTTTTTCATTTTAATAACTTTTATCTTTGGATTGTACAGTTCGGTTTATAAATTTACAAGTATTTACCATAAATATGGTAAATCATTTACGTGTTTGTGGAGAGTCCAGTGACTTTGCAGCCCTTGAGTTGTAGTTCTGTGAGGTTCGGGGTGGAGGATGAGACTGTAAAGGTAGGGCAGAGAGTGACGTAGGGAGGTTATATGGGGGTGATGGGAAGAGCCCTAGTGTTGGCGGGCAAGTGCGAGGTCCAGAGGGAGTTTGCGTTCTGTGGTCGGATTTGGGTGATTTACACTACTTTTGATTACAGACATGGATGGTAGGGATTCGGATGTCTTTGTGGAGTTTCTTAGGGAGCCACGGAGCGTTGGTACTGAAGCGAAGGATTTTGTTGAGGGGAATTTGGACTTGGTTGGCCCTCCACTGTCACGGTCACTCCATCGTGTGCAGCCGCTGGTAAAGCACAGCCCCAGAGCTGACAAGTAGCACAATCCGTTAGGGCGTTCCACGGTATCAAGGTCATGCGTGGTGCTCCAAGGCCAGTGGTAGCCCACATCTTACTGCGATCCTGTGTCTCTTTACAATCAAGGAACAAATCACTATGAAAAACAGTATATGATTCCTCTACTTGATAATGGAACCATTTGGTTTATCTACTCGTATCCATCGGCGGATGTCAGAATATCATTTGTCGCATTATCCGTTGTCACTGTAGTGCATCCCGCTACCCGCGAGAGCCATGTATTACGTAGTTAGTGCTTAACATACGGGTTTCTTGTTTCATTGATATTAAGCGGGATTCATGTCTGGACACACAACCATCAAATTAATTAAGGTAGATTGTTCTCCTTTAATAAGCCACGGAGGGACACACGAAAATGAATACCATTATTAAAACTTCCAATTAACGCTTTCACGTTATGCACGTTGTTGAGGATCGTCGTCCAAAGTTGGCCACGCCTCTTATTACAATACACACGCGACTTGCTTATATTATGAATAAGGGAGATGGCCAACACATTCAATAAAGTTGCTGGGATCCTTGTTCCTTCAGAGCCTAGAGAGACACAACTGCGCACAGACCACTTGACAACACTCATTCTTCTTATATTGTATTGAGGGTAGCGTGAGAATTTTTTTTCGCCCCGCGCCCTTGAGGAATAAACTGGATACGAACCTGAGGCCCCGCGCTCCACCGGATGTGGTTGTGTTAAGGCAGGACACGCGATGTCTGCTGCATCCTTACAAAGAACCTCGCAACCAGACGTAGGACTCCAATGTCAGGATTACACAACTTGCAAATTTACAAATAGAAAATTTTTTTACGTCTGATTAACAATTAATAATAATAATAAAGACAGCCAAATACAGAGAAAAGGAGCGATGATGTAAACACCTCACAACAACGTCTCTGGGATCCTTGTTCCCTTTCTTCAGGTGCTAAGAAGAGCCTAGAGCGACACAACTGCACTGTTTTGAGTTTTGTCAACTGACGACTGCAGTTGAGTCGCTCCAGGCTCTTCTCAGCACCTGAAGAAAGGGAACAAGGATCCCGGAAACGTAGTCGTGTGCTTTCTTTACATTGTCCCTTCTTTTGTCTGTATTTAGCTATCTTTGTTATTACATGCAAATTTAATTGGAATTAAAAAAGATAAATACATAAATCAGAAACGAGACTAAGAATTGTTGACACTCGAGACCAATGTAATGTGACGCAAGTAAATTAATTGAACGCTCGTGAGGCTGAGGACATCTTCACCGATTTTTTTTTAGGTGTAGACAGGCTACATGAGGGTAGTTCACATGGTGGCAACTCCCCTCTTATAGGGGGGATGCGGAAGGGTAGAGGAAGGTAGCCAAGGGTTAACTAGGGCCCCTGAACTATGGCTTAAGGATCCTACCCCGGGGCAATTCGCCTCAAAGTGATGCTGGGCAAACCCTAGAAAACCCTGCATCAGTTAGGTCTGGCTCTTGGGTACTTGTCCCACGCCCTCCCGTGGATGGCGGGAGATGCTGTGGGGACGCAGCTTTCCCCCTCGCCGTGCCTTGACCGGTTTAGGAGGCAGCTGGCCGACTGTTCCAATAGGAATAGCAGGTCTGCGACCCCGGAACATGCACCTCTCAAAACAGGCCGAGGTGATTCCTGACGAGCCTATTATTATCTGTGCGAGGCGTGTCTCATACGGCGACTTCGGGATCTGTCTCACTCACTCACGCTGGATATTTAGGAAAATAGACAAGCAATGTGAAGCCAATTAGAATGAGCGTCCACGAGTGGCCCTTCTGGAGTTATGAAACGCCGCTTCGGTCGACTCCTGGTTGGAAAGAGGTCATCCACATGCAGTGCTTAAACAGGACGTTCCAGTGGACGAGATCAGAGCAGAACCCGCGGGAAAATATAACCTCCGTTAAGTTCGTCCACTTGGCCCGCGGGAGCTCAGATTCCATCAGAGACGTTCCTCGTTACTTTCAATTCACTAACTGAATTACAATTCCACCAGAAAAGCATGCGATAACCACGAGACAGTAGTTTGTCAATCAGCGATTCATCCCAGCTGTTAAAGATATTTTTATTTTTAAAAAAAAGGCAAGCTTTACGTTTTTACTGGATTTAGGAGTGTCGATTCTCCCACAGCCTTAACCCCAGTTTTCTTGACCAGGCAGAAGTGGTGAGTGATGATGTTGCTGGGATCCTTGTTCCTTACTTCAGGTGTTGAGAACAGCCTAGAGAGACACAACCGCAATGGTCAGTTGACAAAACTCTTGTGACTAGTGCAGGTGTGTCGCTCTATGCACTTGTCAGCACCTGAAGTGAGAGCAGTCAAGGCTTCCAGCAACGTCGTGTGGTGTTTACATCGTCTCTATGTAGCTGTCTTTCTCATTATTACTTTTCAATCAAACTCCGTTTACTATTTCTGAACGTTTGTTTCCTTGCGTGTTTTGTTTGTAATTATGGTGACGTGTGGTGCAGTCGCGAGGCTGTAGCAGGAATGAAGGTGATGAGTGCCGTCGATGGGAGTCGCCATGTGGAGTCGACCCCATGACCGACCCGTCGTCGAACCTTGAGGTGAAAGTAAAAGAGAGGAACAAAGAGGCGCTGGACCGAGGTGAGATGGCGCCAGTACGAATCCAGGTCAAGCCTGCGCCAAGGATCGCTCTGGACCGGTTTCCAGGTCGACAAATCTTCATTAGGCTGCCGCTGGAGCGAGGCCACCAGCTGGAGGAGCTTGACACGCGTCACTCTCGCTCTCCGCGGCCTTCAATTGTCCTCGCAGTAATTCATAACACCACTGAGGGACTTGGGATGTGCTGCAGCTTCCTCGCTAATAACTTTCCTTCCCTTGCAATATTGGCTCTCCATGTCACTGGCCCCATGCATGGCTCAAGGACAAAACACGCTCGTACGCAATAACATGAAGGTGACGAGATCGGCCCATCCGAGGCTAAGCCACGTAATAGTTGTGAGAGATCTGACAATTACGCGACGAACGGCCGTGGGACAGTCGGAGGAGGCAGAGAGAGAGAACGGACTGGTCCAGGCTCTCTTGACCTGGCACCTTAATAGCCTCCTAATTAAATTCGATTCATTCAACGACCCACAAGGTCTCTCATTACGAAATCTCTCGAGTGAATCACGAACTACATTCGTCTCCCAGGAGAACCTCGGCTCTTTTTTTATTTGTCTTTGTGGCAGCAATTACTCCGGAGTGAACTCGGCATTTCATGTAACGGTCAGAGATATTAATTATGCTTGGCGCCGTTCAACGTCACTTCCAATCCCTGTGCTGGGCTTCAGACATCTCACTGTAACTGGCCTGCCGTGCATATATATATGATTTATTATTCGATCCCGGTCGCAGTTTATATTATATATTATATATATATATATATATATATATATATATATATATATATATATACATAGCTGTGTTTTTGCCGAGGGCTATTCTCTCGCAGGCGGAACCTTGCAGGACAGACAGGAAGGGGCTACCTTTGGGGATGCCTTTTCCTCTCTCCGTTTTTGAACTGAGGTTCCCACATGCCGAGGCCTGTTTTGAGAGGTGAACATTTCGGGGTCACAGACCTTGCCGCATACAGTAATAGTTGTTCGCTGTTCCCATTGGAACAGTCGGCCAGTTATCTCCTAAACTGGTCGACGTACGGAGAAGGGAAAGCTGCGTCCCCACAGCAAACTCCTCTCCCGCTATCGGAAGGGCCTGGGACAAGTACCCAAGAGCCCGACCTACCTGATGCAGGTTTTTCTAGGGTTTTCCCTGCATTACGTTTAGGCGAATGCCGGGTAGAATCCTTAAAGTATAGCCCGGGGGCCCCCTAGTTAACCCTTGGCTACCTTCCTCTACCCTTCCGCATCCCCCCTTTCAAATCCCTTCCTATGCTATTAAAGGGGAGTTGCCATCATGTGAATTACCCTCATGTAGCCTGTTACCCTAAAGAAAAATGTGTTTTTGCCGTGGATCAGTTTTGCTAATTCAATATGTTTCACCCAGACGCGGATCTCAAAGAGTCAACTGATTAGAAAATAAATTTAAAAAAATCTTTTCAATGTGATATTTCACAAATATGGACAAAGAGAGATCACGAGCGATCCATTCATTGCCTGCAAGTTGGCGTGACTGTGACGTCACTGTCACGTTGTGCTCCACGGCCGCTGTGTGTTGAGTGTTGCATTAAAACCATGCAACCCTGTATTGTGACGTAAAGATCCCAATCTCAGTCGGTTTAGGGTAAGAAGGTGAGAGAACTAGTGGACAGTGCACAAGGAAGACACACGTCCTACGTCATTATAAAGTATTAACCTTGTTTTAAATATTAAAGCTGATAGTGAGAAAAGACAATATAAACGTTGAAAGAAATACAAGACGGAAATTAAAAGGTTGAAGCGAAACAATTTACGTCTGATTGAAAAGTAATAATAACGAAGATATGCAAATACTCAGAAAATAAGGGATAATGGAAATAAACACCACACAACAACGGTTGCTGGTTTCCTTGTGCCTTTCTTCAGGTTGCTAAGAAAGGCCTGGAGCGACACAACTGCAGTCGTCAATTTTCGAGTTTTGTCAAATGAATAGCGCATTTCTGTCACTCTAGGGTCTTACGCTATTTCTACAACCTGTAGAAAGGAACAAGGATCCCAGAAACGTCGTTGTGTGGTGTTTACTTACATTATCCCTTATTTTGCCTGTATTTGTCTATCTTCCTTATTACACTTCATGCTTTCATTGTCTTAGTTTTTATTTCACATACATTTTCAATGCTTTCACTGCCCTTTTTTTTTCTGTAATGCCAACTGAATTATGTAAAAATTGAAATTTTAAAGTACGAAACGTCTGTGTTGAAAGTAGGGATAACTATGCAAGTACCAGAGGTAAGTAGAAACAACACAGCGTCGCCTCCTTCTTCTTGCGGGTTGTTTAACTACAAGTGTAGGATGGACGTGGCTCAGCTCAGGCCGCGTGCCCTCAACAACGCTTTTACTTAATACACGTTCAACTAATTCCTGCAGAAATTAATTTACCTTGTTGTTATGCATTTTAAAATTGAAAAGTGAATATTTTCGCACTATAATTGATCCTTTTTTCGTATTTTTGGCGATATAATTAGGCACTTTACGTATTTAGCGTTATGGAAGCCCCGTGGTGTTGACCTGCTGGTGACCGGAAGGCGCGAAACAATTCCGCCCACGTAGGCCGAGGAGGAACCCCCCGTAGTCGCACCGTCCCGCGGCGCTTTCTAGAATCCATGCTGACTAACGGGAACCGGGCGACGGAGCCTCCTGATTAGTGGCTGGGGGACCGGTTCCTGCTGTTCGCGAGGCCCGCGGCGCTTCGACAATGCTACAACTGCAGTTGCGTCGGCGCCGTACTTGCAGCGTCCGTGCCGTGAGCGGACAACCTCCTCAGTGCAGGTGTAGAGTTACGGAAGTCTTGTGAATGCAATACAAGTGTCTCTGTCTCTGTCTGTAATATTGGAAACTGCTCCCATTGCTAGTGATTCGCTTAATAAATACGCCTAGAAATCATCAATTAAGATACAAATCTTTCAACAGTTGTATTTATCTGACGTCCTTAAGTAAACGAAAACATCAACCTGTTTAATCATCAATTTATTATTAATTTAAAATTTTTAAACATTATAATAGAAAAACCATTGTCAAAGTTTCACCCCTAATTCATGAGGACATCAGGGGGTTGTAAAGTCAATTAAATGATCTAATTTCAAAATCCGCGTTTCTAAAAATTCCAACAAAGCAAGATTTAACAAAGCTGATAGATTATAATACAATTAATTAAGAATGTTGCTTCTGACTGACTAGATGAAGTTGCGGAGCAGCTGAGGATTAGTGACGCGGTCTGCAGCTTCACGCTTGATAATGAGAATTTGGTTTTGACGCGTTTCCCGTGAGGGGGTTGCGTGGGAGGAGACTTTCTCGATGATTGAAGACCTTGTAGCGCCGAATGACCAGTCTAACGAGACATTTCTTGTCTGTCTGGGAAAAACCTCTGGCTATCGATCAAAAGCTCTCTTCGGCGTTCCACATACACTCAAGTTTCCTCTGGCTGCGACAATCAGCGTGCCCTTGCTTTGCTTCATAAAGTTGCACCTCCTTCATACTTGTATATCATTCGCTAATACGACAATAATCAACTGCAAGAGTTTTCGGAGAAAGTCATCTAACGGAAAGAAAATCTCAACTCTCTAGCGACTGTGCTGCGTTATAAACTACAGTAAATCTCCTTATACAGTTACACAGTTAGTTAATCTCTGGTGTCAGAGATATCTTTCCTCTGCTCTTCTTTGCAGGCCACTACAATATCAATTCCTTCCACAACCTTTAATTAATATAACGTTATATGCATGTTCTTATAGTTGAATGTCCCTAAACCTAGCTTGTATTTTAAAGTAATGATATTAATCTAGTCTATTTTCCTTTATTTTCATATTTTGGTGTAGACAAACTCTTATAGCATAGGAAAGGGATGCGGAAGGGTGGAGGAAGGTAGCCAACTAAGACCTCCGGGGTATAGTTTAAGGATCCTACCCGGCATTCGCCTAAAAGTAATGCAGGACAAACCATAGAAAACCTGCATCAGGTAGATCGGACATTTAGTACTTCTCCCAGGGCAACAGGCTACATGAGGGTAATCCACGTTGGGCAACTCCCCTTTAATAGCATAGGAAGGGATTTGAAAGGGGGGATGCGGAAGGGTAGAGGAAGGTAGCCAAGGGTTAACTAGGGCCCCAGGGCTATATTTTAAGGATCCTACCCGTTATTCGCCTAAAGTCATGCAGGACAAACCCTAGAAAAACATGCATCAGGTAGGTCGGGCATTGGGTACTTGTCCCACGCCCTTCCGATAGCGGGAGAGGTGTTTGCTGAGGGGACGCAGCATTCCCTTCTCCGTGCCTCGACCAGATTTGGAGGCAGCTGGCCGACTATTCCAATGGAAATAGTGGACAACTCTTACCGTATGCCCAAGGTCTGTGACCCCGGAACATACACCTCTCAAAACAGGCCTCGGCTTGTGGGAACCTTAGTTCAAAAACGGAGAGTAAAAGGCATCCCCAAAGGTAGCCCCTTCGTATCTCTCCTACAAGAGAACATCCCTCGCAGGTATCTAGTTTATTTTCCTTTATTTATATTTTTAGGGCAACAGGCTACATGAGGGTCATCCGCTTTGGGCAACTCTCCTTTAATAGCATAGGAAGGGATTTGAAAGGGGGGATGCGGAAGGGTGGAGGAAGGTAGCCAAGGGTTAACTAGGGGGCCCCCGGGCTATAGTTTAAGGATCCTACCCGGCATTCGCCTAAAGAAATGCATATCAATTCCCCTTATTTAATTTGTTATTTCCTGCATCTAGCAGCGGGCAAACTGTCCATTTGTAGACTTAATAAATACATATGAATAATAACATTACCGATGTGGAAGCAGGCTGAAGGTATTGATGTGGCCTTCCTTGTGTTGCAGCCGTGACGGTGCGCTACCTCACCAAGAGGTACATCGGCGAGTACAGCTCCAACAGTGGTGAGTACATCTGTCTGTCTCTACACCTCTAGTTGCCTGAGGAATGCAGTCAGCCATTACCGTAAAACTAATGTGCTCGTAATAATTAGCAGTGGCGGCCTGGGCCTAGGAAACTCGGCGACGGCCGCCTTCCTCATTACATTTCCCTTGCCATAACAGTAAAGCGTCTAGTACTTCACTGCTCAAGCGTTTCTAATATTGAGGTTAAGCCGATGAACGGCCATGAACACATTAACCATGTTGTAACACTTACAGTCTGTCAATGTTACCCATATATATATATATATATATATATATATATATATATATATATACTACTAAAATACCATTGAAAGCTTGTTGTTGTTCGGCCTTTTGAAATACAAACACACATTGCAAATCATTTTAGTAGCTAATGGTATTAAATATAAATGAAATAAAAGAATTACGTCTGAATGAAAATAATGAATAAGGAAGACAGCCAGTTCTGTCAATGGAAGTGACGATGTAAACACCACACAACGTTGCTGGGATCCTTGTTCCTTTCGTCAGGTGCTGAGAAGAGCCTAGAGCGACACAACTGCACTGGTCAGCTGACAACACTCAAAACTGACCAGTGTAGTTGTGTCCTTCTAGGCTCTTCCCTGCACCTGACGAAAGGAACAAGGATCCCAGGTACGTTGTGTGGTATTGACGTCCTCACTTAATTTCGCCATAGGAGCATGAGGTAGAGGCGGTCGCTGAGTGAAGTAGGGCGAGGATTATGTCAGTTGGGAGTTTACGTTGGAGTCTGCGGTTTTGTGGAGGAGGGGGCGGGGTTTCTGCATAGGAGCTCAATGGATGGATTAGGATGGTTGATGGAGCTGTTTATTAGGACCTTGTAAAATTTGTGAATTATGGTATGAAAGAGGGGTCTTTAAGGATAACTGAGATGTGGATGTGGGAGGCCTGAAGTGCGTGCGTCCGAGAACCGTTACGAGTAGAGAGTTGGCCACAAAACAAACGAGGACTGATGCTGCGCAGATAGCATCTACGTTCACGACGGTAATGGTTACTTAGGGCGCTCACGTTGCGACCATTCATCTCCAGTGTGTAACGTAACCCCCGTGCGTGACCAGCCACCAATGTTTTGTAATGGCCGACGCGGACAGACGACGCCACCCGTAGAAAGTGCGGGACAGGGACGACTTGTGCGTGCAAGTGACCTTTCAGAGGTTTCTCTCTGCAGTCATCTGTCCCTGTCCCTGTCCACCCCTGCGCAACAACGGACGTCGCTACTCACCGCAGCCTCATTACAGCTGTACGGATCCTTTCTATTATTAATTAAGTGGAGTCTTAGTATAATATTGACTCAAAGTATGCATTATAAATGTAATCCTCAACTCCACTTATGTCAAGTTTAATGAGGATCACTATCATGACATCAAAGGTTCTCCCATGTGGGAAGCCTCCGTTGCTGAGATAGTTCCTGTCCAACCTGTTGTTGACACCTCTCAGAACAACCTTGCAGTCAATACTTTGCACAGTTATCATCCCAGCTTACAACCTCACACATGAACAGTCTCTTAGTGTCCTTGATGTGACAACGCTTCCATCCTCACCAATAGCTTGAGGGAACCTTACATACTCTGGACGTGTTGATGATCCTCCACAGAGCTGTGTTACTTCCTATCTCCACGTTCCATCAACATCAGAAACATTTTAATCACCAATGAGTACCCTTCATATTTTATTATCCAACACACAAACATCCGACTGTCACTCATCCCCCAAACAACATCAAGCCAGATTTTTTCTCGTACTCCCTTATTTCAAATTTATCCAAATATTCAAAGAATATCAAATTAGTTGTAATTCCTGCTACTACACGTTCTCTTAATACCCGTAGCAAGGAACAATCTGTTAGTCTCCCAACACATCATCAATTATAAACATGCATTATATTGTCAAAATGCTAAGATTATAGTCTTTGCCCCCAGCCACGTACAATTCCAGAGATGCTCCACATTAAATCAAACGTCACAGCTGTTCATGTACAAACAGACACTGTGAAACTCAACAATTGCTACGATCCCTTATTGTTACGCTCAACCTTCGGCTCTCCCATTGTCGTCGCTTTTGAGTGTTGTGAACCTGACTAGTGCGGTTGTGTCGCTCTAGGCTGTTGCTAGCACCTGTATTTATATTCTGACTTTTCTGTCTGCAAGGCTCCCTTTCCTACTGACTGCAGCACTGATCTCCCTACCTGCGGCTCCACCGCCAAGACACACTCACAAAAGCTCCACATTACCCAAAACAAAATCCTACGCTCCATTACCATTGCTTCGTGGCTGCTAAGAAACTCCACGATGCACAATGCACAATCCCTACATACATACATACACCCTGGCGTTACAGCCCTTGCAGGGCTACAGCCTGCCTCACCATCTATCTCTTGCTTTCCTCCTCCATCCTCTTATGTCCAACTCCTTCATATCTTCCTCTACATTCTCCACCCATTTCTTTCTTGGTCTGCCTACACACCTTCTTCCTCCTGGTTTTCCTTTCCATATTCTTTGTAGTAGGGTTCCCTCCTCACTCCTTTCCACATGCCCTGCCCATCTAAGTCTTGCACTCCTTATGAAGCTCACAATTTGGGGATCACCATAGAGTTCTTTGTTAGTTCTGATTCTCCATTCCTCATTTTCATACTTAGGCCCATAAATTCTTCGTAGGATTTTTCTTTCCCATGCTGCTATTCTGAATTCGTCGTACCTCAGCATACACCAGGTTTCTGCTGCATAGGTCACTACTGGTTTAATTACAGTTTTATAAATCTTTACCTTTCCCTTTTTTGAAAGGTATTGATATTTCAAAAGAGGAAGTAGGGCCCAGTAGCATCTGTTCCCCATTTGTAGTCGTTCTCTAATTTCTTCTCCTATTGTACTATTTTCTGTTACTACTGAACCCAAGTATTTAAAACTCCGAACCCTATCAAAATTGAAGTTCTCTATGGAGATGTTAGTAACATTTGCCCATCTTTCTTCCTTCCTACATGCAATCCCTAGCATCAGCAAATCCGCCCTGAGACGCAACCTCGCACTTCCCCCACCTACGCCTCTCTCCACAAACCCAAAGCCCTCACAACTACAAGTCACTGGACTCTCCACAAGCAGAAGCCACCATGTTAAATGTTTAGCATATATATGGCAAATACTTGTAAATGTGTGAAGCAAACTGTATAATAGAAAGATAAATATTATTAACAATAAAATAAGTATTAATAAGTGCAAGAGATAATTTTATCTTAGGAATATCGTTATTAACCTCAACAGCGTGTAATAAGTGCATTGCAAAGACGCTTGTGTATGAAAGGATGAAATAATTAATTAATAATGGAAAGAATCCATACACAAGGCAGACATGCAGCAGCTGTAATAAATTTGCTAACGTTCTTATGTATTTATTTTTAATGAGACGTAAAATTTTTCATTTGTCGTTTAGTGTTGACTGAGAGATTTAGTTTATTACTTCATTGTGAATGTGGCCTTTCCAGGGTCTAGGGTGAGACCAGGGAAGCTTGTTCCCTTCTTGTGGTAATGACAGAAGGTGACCACCAGCACCACCACCACGAGTATGACGTAGTTGTGCACGTGCGCAGGGCCCGATGTTATCTGCGCCGATGTCAACTGGTTTCGTTTGTTTTCCTTTTCGCAGACTTCCTGTACCGACACAGCGTCACTTTCGACAACGTGACCACGGAAGTGGAGATCCTGGACACGTGCAAATGCGCGGTGAGTACGCAGCCTGTACCTCTCACTTAGTCCTCAACTTACACTGACCATAATCCTCTGGTAAGTCAACATTTATGGTAAATTCTGATTTGGGCAACGAAGCAGCTGATTTCCTCCCCTGTCCTGCCGGTTAATAAAAGCAACGAAACTCCGCGACTACGTTTCAGGAATTGGTTCCTCACAAATGAAATGTTTACCATTCCAACGTGGGGTGAGGAGTAATTGTCCTCACTGTGCAGAGGCGTGGCCGTGTTGCAGCCTAGCTATATGCATGCATGCATGGACGTAGTACACTGGAAGCAACAACTGTTCGCCCATTGGCCCCTGCAGGTGATGACGTCACAGCTGCGCTGCAGGTAGCGACGTCGCGTACTTCCATCCCCCTGACAGTGTTAACTGCTGGAGGCAACCACAACTTATAAGTCACCCTGACCCAATGCTGGGAGGAACTACGCGCGAGTTTCCAATGTCACGTGTCAGGCCGCAGTCGCTCTACCTTGCATCAGGATAGGTTACTTTGTCTACGGCGGATGCGCTGCAAGGTTCAACCCCTTCTGCATTTCCTATTTCAACTTATAAAGAAAACTATGTTGAAAGTTTTTCCACATATGAGGTAGAAAGTAGGTGACTGCAGGCCGAGTGCAACTGTGCGACACCACGAGGAAGTGAGGTTATGCAATGGTTCCTGGGCGCGCGTGGACGGACCGGTTATCCACGGACAGGCGCGTGCCATTATCCTGCAACACACGGACTATCCACACTCAGCTACGTGTGAAGCTTCCCTCTGGGAAAACAATTAGCCCACACATGAAACTTGCAAAAGCGGTTTGCATTAATTCCCAGAGCCGGCGGGGTCGTGCGACGAGCGGCCGTGGCCTGAGCGGACAACCTCAATCCTGTATCAAGTCTTGGCTTCAACATCAAGACAACGTAATACAAGTCTAGTGGACTTGTGATCTCTATCTCTGTCTGCAGCGTGGAAACTGTTCCAATTAGTAGTGATTAGTTTAATAAATATCCTTAGAAATAAATTATTAAGTAATTGTATTATAAGTTATCAGGTTCGTTAAATCTTGCTTTGTTGGAATTTTTAGAAACACGGATTTTGAAATTAGATCATTTAATTGACTTTACAACCCCTGAAGAGGTCCTCATAAATTAGGGGTGAAACTTTGAGAACGTTTGAAAGTTTTAAATCTTATAAATAAAAATGAGTGTATGTATGTATGTATGTTTATTTGTTCCGCATACAAATCTACATCCGTGAAGCAAATTTAACCAAATTTCGTACACGTGTTCTTTGCGACCATGAAACAAATACTGTCGGGGTGAGACGCGTCTACAACCCCCAGGAGCGGGTGTGGAAAATTTCATACATGCTAAAACGGCCGTTATTAGAACCAGATAAATATTTTTACGTGTCAAAGAGAGATTCATAGTGTTTATAACGATGTAATGTGTGTTTAATTGCAACCCCTAACCGCATGGGACGGAGCTCCCTTAGCGGTGGGGGTGGATATGCTTTACATAAAAATAACGCGAATACAACCGAGATTGGAGTCAAATCCAACGTTATGGATGTCACTGAGTTTAAATATGACATTAAACTTGGCATTTAACCCCCAGGGGCAGGGGTGGGCGGGGTGGAAATTTTGGAACATCCAAACACGACAGATATACGCGTTGAATAAAAATTTTCAGGTTTAATTATATTGAGTGTATTTCTACTGATGTTGTTTGTGTATTATTTCAACCCCTTATTAATTAGGGGGGGGGGAATAACGCTAATACGATTGCGGTATCGATATCTCTGAACTTAATTATGACTTTAGTAGAGTGGGGACGTGGGTGGAAATTTTGTAAAATGTTGAAACGGACGATAAGAAAGAACCTTTTTCCAGGTCAATGAATTCAACCCCTTTCGTCGTGGGGGTGAAGTGCATTACATAAAAATAACGCAAAAGCAACCGAGATTGGAGTCAAATTGGGGGTTATGGATATACGACATTCCGGGCAACGCCGGGCACCCTGCTAGTTAATAATAAATTGATAACTAAACAGGTTTTCATTTATTTAAGGACGTCAGATATATACATGTGTTAAAAGATTTGTATCTTAAGTGATCCTTTCTAAGGATATTTATTAAGCGAATCACTAGCAATGGGAACAGTGTCCACGCTACAGACAGAGGTAGAGGTTATAAGTCCATCACCCTTAGAGTTGATTGTCCGCTCAACTCCTCTACTAGGGGAATAAACGCTACGCACCCGACTTCTGTAAACACAGAAACGGCAGAACAGTGAAGCAGACTGTGAAAGTTCGCGCCGCCCACGCGGATGCTGGCCGCGTCTTTGTTGATGCGCTTTCTCCGCCTCCATTGTCCTCGCCATCCGCAGACGGACAATTAAGGCAGGTCGGGAAAGTTGGCACGCCTGCGTAGAGTAGGTTTTATTGCCGGCTAACCTCTCACACGGCGTTGACCTCGCCACAATGAGCGACGTTTCGGACCGCGACTGCTCCATTATGCGAGACGATATTTTGATTTAGTGTCTATCTGCGACTGCGAGTCGTAAACGCGGACAATGACTGCCGCGGAATGGCAACTCTTCAGCGCCGTGGTGAGGCATAACACGTGACACGTGACGGAGGAGGCTTCACAATGCACGTCGTGGTCTAAATATTCTCAGAGTACATTTAATACCTCTTTCAATCAATTAATTTAAGCATTATTAAATTTAGAAATGAATATTCAGGCTGTGAAGTGGATAATGACTAATAATAATAATAAAGACAGACACAAGAAGTGATGATGTGGACACCACACAACGTCCCTCTCTTGAGGAGCTGAGAAGAGCCTAGAGGGACACAAGTCAAAAGCTTCTGACTAACGCAGTTGTCTCCCTCTAGGCTCTTCTCAGCTCCTCAAGACAGGGACGTTGTGTGGTGTTCACATCATCGCTTCTTGTATCTTTATTATAATTAATTTTCAATCGCACGTAATTTTGTTTCATTTCAAAATTTAATTTCGTGAAGAAGTTTTAAGAATTGTTGAAGCAAGTGAAGCGCAACCTCGTGGCGGGAGTGAGGACAAGCACTCACGATGGAAGCAGGCAGGAACATAAGTTACGTTCACACCCACTACGTCACTTTGTCAGTGTGGCAAGTGTCGCAGGTGAAGGCACGGAGGATGGTGAAGCCGTATCTCAGGAGTTGATTTAAGTAATCACTAAGAGAAAAGTGAAACAAATAACCCAATTATAAGGGCAACTGAGGAAATAATGATAAAGGAAATTCCGTGGAGACTGCGGCCCCTGAAGACACGTGCAATCCCAGAGCGTGACGCAAGCCGCAGATGCGGGGTGATTGACGACGCGATGCCGATGATCGTTCATTCTCTCTGGCCCGTGTCAGAGATGCAAGGGAAAGTGCCTTATCTGCTCAATATCTCTGGAAGCCTGCCCTTTGCGTCCCGTGACGTGACGTTCCTCCTTGTACTGCCTCCTCCCATGGTCATCAAGACGCTGGATCCGGACGGTGGCCCCAGAGGTGCGTCTTTACCAAGTAAACCATAACATCAACACTGTAGCTTATTATGCATGGTGGATTAAGTTATATTCAAACTAAAGGTTTCCAGTTTACGTCTGTCTGGAATAATTAAAGCAATTGATGGCCTTATGCTGATACCTTTCTATTTATATCATGACGACGTTTCGATACCTTTTTGTATCGTCTTCAGACATTTTCCTACAGAGAGACTTCAGCTTGCCTTTGTTTACGTTGTACTATCGTACTATAAATCCAGTCATTTGTAAACACCTCCTCTGTACACGAAATACCTGAGGAAGATACAAAAAGGTATCGAAACGTCGTCATGATATAAATAAAATGTCATCAAGTGTTGTATTAATAACAAAGGTAATTTGAATTAGAAAGTGGCGGACGTTTCGACGCGGGTTGTCGCGGAGCCTAGACGTTGTCTTCCTTCCTGCCTCCTGCAGGACCTAGACAGAGGCAGTAACTTGAGCAGGACCTGGGAGGTAGGCCAATGTTTCCGGGTCACAGGCGCAGGCCACGAAGTTGCTGTTGCACATCGTCACAAGCAGAATGCAGAGAGGAACATAAACTTACACCGCAGCGCTGCTCAATCTATCACTCAAGTGATGTACTATATTTGCAAGAGAAGACGAAACACAAACTTGAATTATTATTAGGGAATTCCACTGTCTTGGAGTAGAAAGGTGAAGAAAGGCAATTAAAAGTAGAAAAAGAAAAATGGAAAAACCGAAAGAGAGGCAGGTGGAAGAGATGGCGTGGAAGATCGTCTACAAGATTAGGAAAGAAGATACAGAGATATACTCCAAGAGAATAATACGAAGAAAACAAGAAAAACAGAAAGATTGAGGCAGCGTGCAAGAAACAAGTTAGGTTAAAGAGGTGACGTGAAAAATCGTCCCAACCTTGCGAAGAGTGTTGTTCTCTCTCTGATGAACAGACGATTGTTTCACGTCACGTCTTTAACCTAACTTGCTTCTTGCACGCTGCCTCTATCCTTCTGTTTTTCTTGTTTTCTTCGTATTATTCTCTTGGAGTATATCTCTGTATCTTCTTTCCTAATCTTGTAGACGATCCTTTTCGCCGTCTCTTCCACCTGCCTCGCTTTCTTTCTGTTTTATTTTTTCCATTTTACTTTGAGACAGTGGAATACCCGAATAATCTAAACAATAATGTGTAATAGTTTTTATTTGAGGTGTTTGTTAAACAACAAGATTACTTTACCTACTGTGATTTGAGTTACAAAAAATAAAACTCACAAGAAACTGGAGTCTACATAAAAGGCAGCCTGTGGCAGGCTGAGCCTCAACACGGACAATTAATGACGATACGTAGTTGAATTTAAGGTTGGGCCTGCAAATTCAATTCAAGAACGTAGTTGAAGTAAGTGACACGCTCAATGTGCATCTTATCACAACCCAAAACAAGGTTTATTAAAATAAAATGCTGCGGTACAACTTATGTTTTAAGACTGTTAACTACAAGATCTTGCTAAGAGTGGTGAGGAGTTGTGTCTGTCTACTTCCTGCAGCGACATCAGGAGAAACCTCAGCCTCCACAGGAACTGCATCTCTACACTTCCTATATTAACATTACGCAACTGATTTACAAATAACGGTAGAATCATCAGTGTTGCTATGCTGCACTCATTATGCAGGTACAAAATAAACATTTCTATTACGCTCAATACGACGACAGTGGTCGACGACCAATCAGAAGCCGCCACGTGGCTTCAAACTGTGATTAATTTATACAATGATAAAGTAACGGCAAAGACCTGGGGGAGCCTCACAGGGCTGTTCTCTCGCAGGCACAAACCTTTGTGGAGAGACGGACAGTGCTACCTTCGGGGATACCTCCTTCTCTCTTCGTTTTTGACATAAGGTACCCCACAAGCCGAGGCCTGTTTTGAGAAGTGAACTTCCGGTGTCGCAGACCTTGGCCATACGGTAAGACATGTTCGCTGCTCTTATTGGAACAGCTGGCCAGCACGGAGAAGGGAATGCTGCGTCCTCACAGCAAACCCCTCTGCCGCCATCCAGGGAAGGGCGTGGGACTAGAACCCAATGCTTTTCCAGGGTTTGTCCTGCATCTCTTTTAGACGAATGCCGGGGTAGGATCCTTAAATCAATAACGCGGGGCCCTAGTTAACCTTCATCTACCCTTCCTGTGGTATTACAGGGGAGTTTCCACCCTCGTGCAGCCTCTGTTAGTCTAAGCAAACCGAGCATTTTGTTGAGTGACGTTGTGTCGCTGCGTCTATAGTGAAAGGAAGTATAACAACTTCTGTGCCAATTGAATGAATAGGAATCTGTCAACGTGCGTAAAAGTTTGGCTCTTCCGCCACACACCTAATTCATTGTGGACGGACCGCGTGGAGTAAAGTGATGATGGACCACGCCTGCAGCATCTCTGTGGGGTTACAAATAGCGGTCATTACGAGGTACACGGGTCTGCGTTCCTCCCCAGCTCCCTGGCGGAGTCACCCTCAAGCAGGGACCAGCGGTGTGATGTGGCAACGACTCTCACTTACGTCACGGACATTTTTGAATATCAGGCACCGAGTGAAAGTTACAAGGGAAATGTAATTACGGAATCGTGGGAGTGAGTGTGAGTGTGTGACATCGTTGCCTTCGTCACTGTCACAACTCTGAGGACACAGCGCAAGTGTTGGGATCCTCCCCTACGTCCATGTTTATCCCCGGCAACAACTTATATTCCCGGTATAATAAAGATTTCCGGTTTGGTCTCGTCGCCTTTAAACTGCGTCGTTGGCGTCAAGCAACAAACCCACGTCAACCACGGAAATAAATAAACATCAGCAAATTTTAAGTAAGAAAAAATAATTTATGAATGTAAAATTAATCAAGGTTTCATCGCTTATTTGGCGACGTCATCAGCTTCAAGCTTGAAACTACCAAGCAATTAAGGTGATCACAATAAGAGTTGTGGCAGATTATAGCATGTTGGCTGCGGGGAACAACAATGCACAGGTTCAAACTGTAACAATACATAAATGAAACATTACAAAAGAAAAGTGTCATAAATGTTGTTCTGTTTGTGTGTAAACACGTTGATGTAAATGATCACAGATTAGGTTGGTGCAGAGCGTCAACTATGGACGAGGAGACGAGCTACTGCTATTAATATCAACAATGCTACTAACTATTGTGAATAACATTTATGACACTTTGCTTTTGAATTGTTTACCCGCAGCCAACAACGTCCTCAGGCTCCCCTGGCTGCCACCATGCTGTAATCTGCCACAACTCTTATTGTGATAATCGTAATTGCTTGGTAGTTTCAAGCTTGAAGCTGATGACGTCGCCAAATAAGCGATGAAACCTTGATTAATTTTACATTCATAAATTCCTTTCTCTTACTTAAAATTGGCCCATGTTTATTTATTTATCGGTTTCCTCAACAATCATGCATACGTCAACACCAGACAACGCTTGTGCAGGTGATGAATAAGAATCTAGTGGAGTTCATTGTTGCAGGCGGCGGGCTGCCTGTACGACCACATCCGGTGGGGAGAAGCGTTCGTGGTGGTGTACAGCGTCTGCGACAGGGACAGCTTCAGCGACGCCCACGACCTCCTGGACAAGCTGGGGAAGCTGAAGCTGCCCAGCTACTTCACGGCGCTGCTGCTGGGCAACAAGAGGGACCTCGACCACTCCAGGTACGCGCTATTTCTACTTGTGTCTTAATACCCGTAAAAGGAATCGTTTATCTGGAATTTCAAGCGGCGAGCCGAGGCTCCGTGGCTGGTAAAGTAGACCATCGACGTAAGAAGCCTCACCTCATGCCAGAATCTAGTAATTATGCAGTTCCTATTTTGTTTAGAGGTAATTATGAATGAAGCCATCATCGAAGCGATTTGGCATTGAATTATAAAGCAATACGGTCAAGATACTGAAGTCATCTACCACACACGGAGCCCGCACGACACTGAGGACGTGCTGGTAACTGGGGACCACTCACGGGACAGGACCTGAGCAGGACCGCGATCAATTAACTAGACCACGGATTAGAACTACTTTCAGTCAAAGCCAATGGAGAAATGTGAGTTGTCGCTTACCGTAGTTGTCAGTCGTCCAAGGGCGTGTAGTGCTGTACTTGAGATGCAGCGCTGGAGCTGGAAAGTAAACATGGCGCTGTTAGTTATGACGTACTGGGAAACAGTAAAGGCAGCTTAAATACTTTAGTTCTTAACAAGAATAAGACAACAGTCGCTTAGCCACTTGTGTACAATGTGCTAATTCGGTATCGGCAAATAGGCCAAGGAAGCCTGTGGGGGATGCCTCCTCCTCCGTCTCGTTTATTGAGCTAAGGTTTCTCCAATCTGCGCCTCAATGTGGACTGTAGGGGTTGTCTTGCTGTTGCCTGCCTAGGGAGGTGTGCGTGGACGCGGGCCAGGAGCTGTCCCTGCAGTACGGCTGCCAGTTCTACGAGGTGAGCGCGGCGGAGAACTTCGCGGGCGTGTCCCTGGCCTTCCAGACGCTCCTGCGCGAGGCCCGCAGCGTGCAGCTCCTGAGGGCGCTGCCCATCCGCCGCAAGATCGGCGTCAACTCCGTCTCCAAAGTGCTGGGGAACATCTTCGGCAAGAACAGCAAGGACAGGAAGAAGCGGCCGTCGCTGTCCATCTAGCGCCCTCTACCCCTGCCTCTGCCTGTGATAGTCCTTGGATCTCAGTCAGCTCGCCTGGCAACTTCTGTATTACTATTAGCCGTAGTCACCCACCAGAGTGCACGAGGGCGGCCTCCGCACTAGGGTCGTAAATAAAGTCGTCCACTCACGCAACGCTTCTTCATTTCTCACCCTCCACTTCACATATCACATACAAACAACTTTATAAATATGATCGAAAGTAATAATAACAAAGACAAGAGATGATATAAACAACGTCCTTGTTCAGGTGCCTAGGGAGACTCAACTATCTTCCTTATTAATTTTCAATCAGACGTAATTTTCTTCACTTCTTCAAAAATCATTGATTTTTTTTTAGCGAAAGAGACAATGAAAGAGACTTCACGGTTGTCTCCAGGAGTAGCGCCGTCCGCCATTTTGAACCTTACTCGTGATCAAAAGTAATAATAACAAAGACAAGAAATGATATAAACAACGTCCTTGTTCAGGTGCCTAGGGAGACACAACTATCTTCCTTATTAATTTTCAATCAGACGTAATTTTCTTCACTTCTTCAAAAATCATTGATTTTTCTCTAGCGGAAGAGACAATGAAAGAGACTTCACGGTTGTCTCCAGGAGTAGCGCCGTCCGCCATTTTGAACCTTACTCGTGGATTAAACAAGCACGTGTCTGTTGTAGAGCGCGAAATGTTGATGTCACAAGGAAAGTCAAACTTTGCTCCCTCAATTCATTTTTTCTGAATATTAAAGAATTAAAGTAAATCAATAATCGTAAAAGATGGAATTAAAACATACGTCACATGTGGTAAAGAAACAGAATTGTAATAGCTATAATAAAGGGGTGAAACACTTGTCCAAACATTGAAGCTATTGCTGAGAAACTGATTATTAAAATAGAGCCGAATAACATCTATTTTAGCTTCTGCGTGATTACAGCAGTCTTTGGTTCCAAAGATAACAGCGTATTCTTGTTTATATGAGGCCTTCAACTGGCCACACGTCAAGCTTCTCTTGTCTGGATCTGGGACCTGAAGCGGTTTTCAGCTTCCAAAGATATTAAATTAAATTAGATTAAAAATGGCTATTTCGAGAGGGTCTTAGAGCGAGCGGGTGACGTAGCGGCTCGTGATTGGTCAGCGCCATACGACTTGCAGCCCGCAGATGAGCCTCACACCAGGTCAAGCTGATCCTAGTTACAAGGTAAACTTCGTCCCTCCGTGTCAGACATTCACAGTAGTGTTGAGTCCATCGCCGTTGTCAGGCACAGTGCAGCATGTCTCAGTCATGCAGGTAGCGCACGTGATGACGGCGACGATCATCGTTGATAACGCGTGACATTTTTCCTAGTGAAAGTTTGATGTTGCCTTTGCTGAGGGATCCGTGGAGTAGCTTCAGTACGACAGTGTTGCCACACTGACATCGCACAAGGTAAAGAGTTTTGAGCATCCTGTTTCACTTCCGGCCACAGATTATGTGTACACATAATTTTATTTAATTGTTTTAATTACATCTGGATTTAAAATTTCCTGACAGAGGTGGGTTAACGTTATTATTTAGATTGTCTTGGAGTAGATGACTGAGAATGAAAGAATGAAAAAAAAAAGGCAGAGAAAATAAAAACAGAATGAAAGAGGCAGGACAAAGAGAAAACGAGAAAGATGAGAAGAAAGATGTAGATTCACTACAAGCGAAGGAAACAGAAAGAGAGAGGCAGCGACCAGGAAACAAGTTACGTGAAAGAGGTGACGTGATAAATCGTGAGGAAGTTTAGAGAGAAAGATGCAGAAACTCCAACGTTGCGTACGAGTGTTGTTCCCTCTCCCTGATGATGAACAGATGTACTGTTGGAAACCTTGGAATTATCACGTCACGTCTTTAACCTAACTTGTTTCCTGCACGCTGCCCCTCTCTGTTTTTCCTTGTTCTTCTACAGATCTTTGTGGTCATCTCTTTCACCTACCTTTGTTTATCTTAATTCTTTGCTTTTGTTCGCCCTTTTCCCCTTTTCTTGCTCACTCATCTAATCAAAGGCAGTGGAATACCCGAATATTGTAAATAATAAACTAATTACAGTGTGCCGTAGTTTCAGCTTCGTGAGACCCACGTGACCGTTCGCATTTAGCAGCGATACATTTTACATTTCCGCATGCACAACGCGAGACTCCGCGACATTTCCCAAAGTAATTACAAATTAAGGACGTGAAGAGCGAGTGCGAAGCGTGAAATTTATGATAGAGGTCGCTGGTTGTGCGGGACGGGCAAAGCGTCTTGTTTATACGCGACGGGTGTCGAAGCGGCTAATTACCGTTAATAATGGGGTCCGTACAGGCATCAACCAACTAATTAACTAACACAACTCAATTAAAAAGGTTGCTCATTAATTTATAACTTGTATGCCTGCCGTTGTTCCTTGTCTCTACACGAAACGTTGCGTCATGAATGTTACTCACGAGTGCCGGATAAATAAAATCTTCCACGGTAATTTACAACTCTTCGTTAAACCAAACTGGACAAACAAGACCCAGCCCAGGGCACCTCAGCAATGGGACAAGAGGAACTGAAGGGTGCACGACCACTAGGAAGCTGAGGAATTCTAAACTGGAAATTTCCAAAGAAAATTCTAGTTGGAAATATTAGAAAAATCCAACAAGGAAGCGTGCGAGAGCTGTTCTCTCGTAGTGATCTCTAGAGGAGGCTACCTTCGGGGATGCCTCCTCCTCTCCCTCTCTGGTTTTTTCAACTAAGGTTCCCAGAAGCCGAGGCCTGTTTTGATAGGTTTATGTTCGTGGGGTCATAATCCTTGGGCGTTGTTCACTGTTCCCATTGGAACAGTTGGCCAGCTGCCTCCTAAACTGGTCGACGCACGGAGCTGCGTCCCCACATTACAAATCCCTGTCCCGCCATCGGAAGGGCGTGGGACAAGTACCTTCTACCTGATGCAGACTTTTCTAGGGTAGAATCCTTAAACCACAACCCTTCCGCATGCCCACTTACAATAATCTGCCGAGAGCAACCGTAGTCTGAATAAGAAAGTAGCGTATCGTCGGTCTAGCGGACCTACTGTGACCACTGCCGTCAGTCTCGGCCTTGCCGCAGTGATGATAAGAATCACTGACGATGAAACATGCATACTGTGTACATGGTTGCTAGGAAGCACAAGGGTCGCCATAGTTGGAGGATGAACTACTGCTTTTAGATGCTGTAAATGAGGAGGCAGGTGCGAGGAGGAAAGTCGCATGATGTACGCGTGATTAAGAGGCGCGCTCTAATGTATGCATTGAATTTCGCAGTTGGAAAGTTGGTGGCAAACTGGTTGGAAGGAAGATATATTGTGGCTAATTGGATATTTATTAGCGAGAGCAGCGCCGCGGCTTTCTCCAGCCTTGACAAATTCTGCGAGCTCCTCACATTGTGTCCGCGTCCTAATTAAGCCGTCTCCGAGCTTCGAACACGGAACTTTCGCTTCAGTCAGTCTTTAAATCTTTCCTTCCTCGCACCATCACTCTTGTTCGCGCCTCAAGTAGCTTCCGCTTCACAATTAATATACATAGAACACTCCAAAGTGATGAACGTATCAAAGGAACCAAATCGTTTGACGCACGAAGACCAAGGATCATGAACAAGGCAGCGGTCGCCGTGTAGGAGGAAGCCGTTGTTGGTCCAGACGGTGACAAAATGCTTTAAGAGGGGCCTGACAGCTGCATGAGACGCCAAACCTGCGTGTCAGAGGATGGAAGCCAGCCACGACTCAATTCCGAACGATCCAAAGAGTCCTGCAAGTTTGTAGGGTCTCACACGATCCGTCGCCGCCACAGAGATGCACGACGTTTCAACCGCCACCAGTCTGCACGATGCCGTTGGGGCGGATTAAACACAGCATCGTAATTCCAGGTGCCTTTAATTAATAAATCCCAATTTCTTAATATCCTGAAGTTCGCCATGTTGCGGGACTGTCAGCGAGAGTCCACAAACCTCACCCAAGACTCAAGCCGGAAGTAGCAAGTATTACAAGTGAGCAGAACCGTGGACCTTAGCAAAGATGAATGATTTTCGGTCATGAAGAAGAAACTTATAAAAGTTGGTGTGCCGTGATTGTTGCAAGGTCGTTGTGTTGTGACACTTTACCGTGGCCATTGCAACAGTTCATTGCTCCTACAGGACGCTTCCAGAGGAGAACAGGAACTTCCGCTAACGGCTGGGTTTATCGCAATGATAATCCTGATTGAATCCAGGTAATAAAGCGGCGCTGATTTAAATTTTAAACGGTGGCAATTATGAGTGGCCGAGGGCGGCGGCTCTGCGGCTATTTGGGACAGCAGGTTGTGTTTAATTACTGCGGAGAGAAACTGCCAAGTCTCAATCGCTCTGCTGCTGCTTGCACCACGGAGGAAACTCACGTGCCCTTTAATACCATAGGAAGGGACGTGGCTGACTAGGACCCCCGGGCAGTGGATCAAGGATCCTACCCGACACGTCCCTAAAAGTGATGCAGGACAAACCCTTGAAAACCTGCATCAGGTAGGTCGCGCTTTGGGTACTTGTCCCAAGTCCTTCACGATATCTACGTTTCCTGTGGGGACGCAGCATTCCCTTTTCTGTGCCTCGACCAGTTTAGGAAGCAGCTGGAAGAATGGGAACAACGGACAAATCTCACTGTATGCTCAAGATCTGCGACCCCGGAACATTCACCTCTCAAAACAGGCCTCGGCATGTGGGAACACAGAGAGAGGAGGAGGCACCCCCAGTTGAATTTATACAATTATTTCGTTTTATCGACCAGAGTTCTGTCGTAAAACCATTTCATTGCCATTTCCTTTTCCAACATGTATTGAGGGAAGCTTTGAGCCCTGATCTCCTGGTGCTTGATTTTAATGAAGCCGCCGTGATTTACGCGAGCTCCTCGTCGTCGCTTTGGGCCACCCCCGAGGACCGCGCTGGCGGAAGGGACCAACCAGGTCGCGGAATTTACATGCAAAGTGGCGTCTGCGTCTGTCCCGTCGATGGAAAGTTGGTCGCGTCGCATGCCTAATGAAGGCAGCCAGCGAAAGCGATGCTTATCGCCTCGATCGCCTTTCATCAAGCTTTGCCCGCAATTAACGACGCTGTGTCTCTCTGTGCGCGGTCGAGGACCTCGCAACCACGCGTGATTGATGGTGCAAGGACTTGTCTGCGGTGATGTCCCACAGACCTCTGCAGAAGGGGATGCCTCCTCCTCTCTCAGGATTTGCAACTGATGTTACCCACAAGCCGAGGCGAATGTTCCGGGGTGGAAGTCTTCGGCATACCGCAAGAGTTGTCCGCTGTTCCCGCTGAAACAGTCGGCCAGCTGCCTCCTAAACGGGTCGAGGCACGGAGAAGGGAATGCTGCGTCCCCACAGCAAACCTCGACACTGTGAAGGACGTGGGACAAGTACCCTGATGCAGATTTTCTAGGATTTGTCCTGCATCACTTTTAGGCGAATTCCGGGTAGGATCCTTAAAGGACAGCCCGGAGGCCCCTGGTTAAACCTTGGCTACTTTCCTTTATTGTGAAATATTCCCCCCCCCCCGGTTGTTTTAATTACTAGCCAATCAGCTTTCGACTGTAAAATTCTTAATGTTGAACAAAATATTTCAATCCGTTTTATTTCCCTTCCCTTCCGCATCTTCCCTTTCAAATCCCTTCCTATGCTGTTAAAAGAGGAGTTGCCATGTAGCCTGTTCCTCTAAAAAAACTGCAACTTTAAAATAGACCTAAAGAAATTATGGAAACCATCATTGTAGACAATCTTCATCATAACAACTATGAATATCTACAGGTGAATCCTTACAACCCCCTTGTTTTATTCGTCTTAAATTTTCAACGAGTCCAATTTTCCCCATAACGTATAATGTGGGGGGGGGGATTCTCGTGTTGAATGACCAAAGATATTAAATTGAGTTGGACAAGGTCAGAGAGTTGTTGAAGATTAAAGAAATAATCAATTGCTAGGCTGTGTTTAATGTCCGAACCTCCGTGTCCCGCAGTTGAGCGAGGGCAGTGCGGCTCATTAAGAGGATTACTCGTCCGTCTGGAAGCGACAGCCTCTCAATGTGTACGGAACCTCGACATCGACTTCTCACTGACAAATCCCAACTAAATAATAGCAGAGGGGCGAAGTGAAATACCTTTTAAATTAAATTTCACTCATATAAAATCGTCAAAACATTAAACATCGCTGTCAATAAAATAAATATTAACTCAAATTAAAAAAAAAAAGGTTACGTCTGGTTGAAAACTAATATTAAGACCAATACAGACAAGATAAGTTTCTGGGATCCTTCAGGTTGCTGAGAAGAGACTAGAACGACACAACTACGCTGTTTGCAGTTTTGCCAACTGACGAGAGTCTTGTCTGTAGAACACTTAAATTAAAAATATTAAATCGAGTTGGATAATATAAGAACTTTACATAACGAAGTGTACAGACAAGGCTCTCGTCAGTTGGCAAAACTCCACAGTATATATGTATATAGTGGCCTGTCAACTGTGATAATTTAAATATGTATGTACTGGCTGCAGTATAATAAGAAAAGGAGATATTATTTGACGTCTTTGAGCTAAGAGGGTCGCTGGTGGGAGAGATCTTTGCTAGAGATGTAATGATGGAAGTAAAAAGAGAAATGAAGTTAATTAAAATCTATTGGAGAGGGGAAGTGCTGACTGGCTGGCAATTAAAACAACTATAATAAATAAACATCAGCCAATTGTAAGTCAGTAAATAGAATTTATTAATTTTACATTAATAAATTCCTTTTTCCGACTTACAATTGGCGGATGTTTATTTACTTGAGGACGTCTGTAACCTATGAAGGAAATGAATGGAATCTATTTATATTTATAAATAAAAGAAAGAAAAACGCATACTTTAAAAAAAAACGCAAAGGAAAAAACGGCGCATAATTTAGCTGAAAGTTTAGAAGGAACGACATCTGCGGACTTATTCGTGTATTTTATTTATAGGATACAGTAAGTTTATCATGGCAAAAAAGTAAGAATTTATGAATTACAATTTTCAGTATTTAGAATATTTAAAAAATATAGAACTGAAGAGGACCCTGGATGTAGTAGTGTAAAGGGTTGTGACCGTCATAGATTAATTATATTGCCTCAACGCAAGTACTTTTGGAGTTTCTACATGTTTGTGTGACCCTTCTCCTCGTGTGTTTGACCTGCTGCAAGACAATAGTGTGAATGCTCCGTGCTTGGCCACACTAGTTGTAAGGTCGTGGTCACCGCCATCTTTGAGAACTTGCTGACGGGACTTTACCAACTTGGGTTGTGATCCGGCGGCCACGTGTTAAGGAGACTGGCCTTCCGTGGCCACAACCGATCCCTTCTTCTCTGCACTCTTGTGATATTACTAAAGACGAAGCACGCGTGGCATCCAGGCAGGAAACGTTCTTGCAACTGTTTCAATCTGTACGCAGGTTATTCACGTGCGTGAAACAGAACAAAGCTCTTTGTAGCACTGGAATTCCTCAGCGGAAAGACGCAACCTAAATGTTCATAACTTGATTATCAGCATTCAGGGAATGGCAACTACGTATGGAAGCTGGGCCAACACACACCTGCATTACCTTGCTTCAGTTACGTTTCTATTGTAGTAAAAGACCTTTCGTCCATGCGTTTCTTCCCTCCATTTAGATTTAAGGGCGCCAGGTAATTATTCGAGTGAAATTACCAAAACAATATTTTTGATATAATTTATTTATTTATTGAGCATTGAGAGCATTTTCTATCTGCAGGCGCGTGGTTATTTATTACATTACTTGTGTTTAACCACTGGGGGATCCTGCGTCCCTCGTCGAGTCCTAAGCGGAACTGAAGCATTGCCCCGCCACTTCTCGGCGCGCGCGCGCCTTAATACCAACAATGCGGCTCGGCAAAGAGACACAGACAAAGGCCATAAATTCATTATTTGACAATGTAACATAATTATGTTACAATATATATATATATACAATATCTACTTCAGAAATATGTAAATGAATTTCTCAAAATGGCCTTTCCTTTACCTCGAGATGCAGGAACATTTCCTCAGCTGCTTAGAAGAGCCTAGAGCGACACAACTACACTCTCCAGTTGACAATTTCCACTTTTCTCCTTGTTATGGATGGACACACACTTGATTTATTCTTTGAAATTATTCGCAGTATTCTTTTTGTCGGAGTTTTCCAAATTTGAATATTAAATGCTACCAATATCTTAAAATTAATAATTTCGAGTAATTTCATTTTTAATTCTAAATGTCGCGAATTTTTGTTTTTACAAACAACACTATCTCTCTCTCTCTCGTGTTTCCTTAAAAATCACAGTTATGCATGCATGTGTGTGTGTGTGTGTATTTATTTAATCTACAAATGGTGGTAGACGCGTGAAATTACAATTCAATTACAAATTAAATAAGGGAAGTTCCAATAAGATTAATATAATTATTTTAGAATACAAGCTAGGTTGAAGGACATTACTTCAACTATAAGAACATGTATATAACATGATATTAATTAAAGGTTAAAGGACAATTAATATTGTAGTGACCTGCAGAGAAGAACAGTGGAAAGATATCTCTGACACCAGAGATTAACTAACTGTGTAACTATCTAAGGAGATTTACTGTAGTTTACAACGCAGCGCCATCACTACACTACAGTCACTAGAGAGTTGAGGACATAAACACCACACAAGAACGTTGCTGGGATCCTTGACAGGTGCTGAGAAGATCCTGGAGCGACACAACTGCACTCGTCAGTTGACAAACCTCCAAAGAGTCCCTCGTGAGTCCGCAGGAGGAGTCTGATGCAAGCATCTCAGCGGAAAATGAATTTATTTAACATATAAGACAAATTAATCCGTGGCCATCGACAGCAGCTGCTTGTCTAAGACAGAATTCAGATGACGCTTCACGATTACCTTGGTGAGGTTGCGGGATCCATAAATCAATCCCGTGAGCGTTATTCGGAGATAGTGCGGATGGCGGAGCTGATTCCTCAGCTGATAGTTCTTGTCAGCCAGCCGTATTTGCCTCCAATCAAGACTAAGACTGATGGTTCCTTCCACTCAACGGCCTTACAGGGAACAAGGTCGCCGCTGGACCACTCAACGCGTGGCACCTTTGCTGGTGATGGCCAGCCACAGACGATATAAAGATCACACAACGCCTTGCACCTTTCGTCAGTTTGCTAAGAAGAGCCTAGAGAGACACAACTGCACTCGTCAGTTGCCAAAACTCGATAGCAACATCTGCTAACACTGTTTCCTACTTGAATAACTCCTGTATACAGCAAACACCCTCTCTTGCTCTAATAGTAATGCCTGCTACATAGGGCGAACTAAACGTTCCCTTAATAACCGTAGCAAGGAACAATCTGTTAGTCTCCAAACACATAATCAATTCTAAACATACATTTGATTGCAAAATGCTAAGATTTTAGTCGTTGAGCCCAGCCCAGGTACAATTCCAGAGATGCTTCACATTAAATCACAGCTGTTAATGTAAAAACAGCCCTTATTGTTAGGCTAAAACCTTCTGCTCTTCCATTGGTCGTTGCGTTTCCTTCACGTCAGAGTTTTGTCAACTGACGAGTGTGGTTGTGTCGCTCTAGGCCCATCCTTAGCACCTGATGAAAGGAACAAGGAACCCAGCAACGTTGTGTGGTGTTTATATCACCACTTCTTGTGTCTGTCTTCCTTATTATTAATTTTCAACCAGACGTAAGTTTCTCCATGCGTTGCTGTGATTATTATCTGCGAGCATAACTTTACTTAACTGTACCAATCTTTCAGAGTGGAGGTTGTCCTGACACAGATCCGAGGAACCTTAGTTGTTACTCTACTATGAACTACGCCCTTGTTTTGGGGAAGGAGCAGAGATATTCCTCACTCACTCACTGACGTGAATTATCGCGCCTTTAATTTGCTCTCGCTTTTCTAATCTTCCCAACCTTGTATAAATCACGACATAAATTTTAAAGCTGGCGCATCGATTACCATAATGCGGACCTTAATGGCGGGCAAGTTGTTTCCCATATAAATTCTAACAAACTGTTGGGGGAACAAACACATTGTGTTTCTCCAATAAACAACTCAAAATATAAACTAATTTTTATTTAATTAATATTTCTCTTCTGACAACACCTGCAGACCCGGAAAACAAAAAGATGCCCTTTTAATAGTCCTAATTTATATTATAAACCCCCAGTGCACTGCAGTTTGTGTAGTTTATCTTCTGAATATAAGTCGACTAAGAGAGCGTCCATACCATAACTTGCTTCTTTAATAACTGCACCCCCACTGACACTGCTGGGAGCCACCATTTCCGTGCGCCTCCCAACTACTGTAAGAGTCATCGGAATAGAATTTCTTTATTATTGTCATTTTTTAAAATATTCATTTATTTACAGTCGCAGGTTATTCACGACTCAATATGGGAACTGATTTGTTCCCGATCTTTCTCCACGCAAGACCTCGCCGGGATCCGAACCCGGGACCCCCGTGACGTGAGGCAGTCAGGCTGACCCCTGCACCACAGGTGGGGTCGGGAAACGAATTTTAGTAACCAAATGATGCGGTCGACGAACCGAGAATCCTTTTATTAAATCAGGTGCGCCGAGAAAAGCCTTCGTTATTTTGAACGTTTGTGAGTAAACAACAAGCGCTCACGAGCAGGAAGCAAACTAAAGGAATACGGAGAGGTAGAAATAATGAAGGGAATCAGACCTCTGTAATCACAATAAATGAGAATAGAAGGACGAGACTTTGGGGGAAGCTGTGGTGGCACGCGTGGCAGGGCAGAGCAGGGCTCGTAAATCTCGCGCAGCTAACGAGCCTCAGCAGATAAGGCCTCGGCCCTAATTGTCTACATCAATACTTCCTACTGCAGCCTCCAAGGACGTTCCTCTCCTATAAATAGAGCCGGCTACGTAAATAAGCCCGTTCCGTGGGAAAACAGCAGTGGCTTCGTCCGGACCACTCTTGTGTTAAAACATGCTGCTGAATATCGTCACGCCAAAGGAAGAACTATCACAACTACTGTTGAGTCAACTTCGAGCCCGAGGGGAAGGGGGGGGGGAAACTGGAATTTTTTTCCCTCCAGAGCGCTGCAGGTAGACGCGTCGCCAGGCTCAGTGTCACTAACCAGAGCAAGGGACGGTTGCATATAATCAATTTCAATTAGTTGCTTCAAGAAACTCCTGAGGACCAGAGCCCAGTCTGCTCGCTTCCTCCATCTTCTTACTCCCATATTTCGCAGATCATCCAACCTTCTATCACCTGGATTTCCTCTTCACAGCTCCGCCATCTTAACCTGTTACTCTTGATTCCCGACGCCAGGTCACAGCACATGCATACAATTCTCCCCATTCCTTCATCATTCACCGCTCCGAAGACCTTTCCTCCCCCAGCTGCACCGTCACTGTCCAGTTACCTCATAGTGAACTTTATGAACTCGCCGCAGCCCTTTCCCTGGTAGCAGAGAGGTATATTTACATTGTTGTTTGTGGAAGCGAGGCAAGGAAGGGCTCACACAGCTACTGTGCTGCTGCTTGCCCCGGGGGCCCGGGGGGGAGACATGGAGGTCGTCGTACCTGCCATCACGACCTCTCAGCAAATTCATGTCTTCTTCGCAATTGGCCGACCTAACAGTACAGCCCTCATAGGCACTTACTTAATCTCTGTGCAGAGGTACCTTTCCTTCTTTAACCTTTAATTAATATTATGTTATATTTATAGCTTATATTTTAGAAGGATTATATTAATTTACTATAATTTGCTTTTTGTTACTTCCGTTATTTAATTATTAATTAAATTGTAGTTTCATGGAAAACTGCCCATTTGTAGACTACATAAATAAATACATACAAAATTCAACCTTTTATTGCTAATAAATTCTTGTTATAATTTGTGTGTGGAGTTAGATTTTGTTACATTTTCTCTGCAATGGCTTCACCCCCCCCCTCCCCCCATATTCACACCCCGTTGCCAAGTTTGCAAATTATTTTCGGAACAGAAAATCCATAACTTCTTATGCTTACTTTTACATCGTGCAAGATCCCTATAATTTTTCGTCATATGGTAATTTTTACAAAATGTCGACAAATACCGCAGGGTTGCCGATTTGCCTCAAGGCACCGAAATATCTCGACAAGTAGCAATCTTTAAGAAAGAAGGAAACCAGAATGTCGCGTGGACACCTCACCTCACCTCACCTCACGACGATGGGCGTGTATGAAAACGCCTCCATTTTGTAATGTAGATTTGATTTTCTAGAAATAGTCGCGACTCTATCAATTTTGTTCTGAGGTGCGGGGCTGTAATCAACAAATATCAAAATGAGACGAAAATATTTACGTTTGATAGAAAATTAATAATAATAAAGATATATAAATACCACACAACAACGTTGCAGCAATCCTTTTACCTTTCTTCAGGTGCTAAGGAGAGCCTAGAGCGACACAACTGCGCTCGTCAGTTGACAAAACTCAAAAGAGAAGAAAACGTAATGACAATGGCAATAAGAGATAAGATTTTAGCCACGTTTTTCGTATGAGAGATGCTTCACATTAAATCAAACATCACAGCTATTAATGTACAAACAGAGACACTATGAAACTCAACAATTGCCGTGATCCCTTATTCTTACTCTAAACCTTCTGTTTTCCCATTGTCGTTGCTCCCTCATTGTTACGCTAAACCTCGTAGGTTCTCCCATTGTCGTTACGTTTTCGTCGCTTTTGAGTGACCAGTGCAGTTTTGTCTCTCTAGGCTCTTCTTAGCACCTGAAGAAAGGGGACAAGGATCGCAGAAACGTCGTGTGGTATTTATAATTTATTACATCTTTTGTCTGTATTGGCTACAGTAAGGCAATCGTTGATCTTCATAGCGTCTGTCTGTAGTTGTATATCATCACTTAGTTTGGCCATCACCATGACTGTGTGAAGGTAGAGCACGAGAGCAGCGATGGTGTTGAGGTCGCGAGTCCTGGAGGAATGGCCGCTCGCCCATTGTCCACCCTAAATTGAAATCCTAATTAGGACCGAGGGCGCCGTTTGTCTCGCTAAATTACTTGTCGATGGCTCGTTCCTTCGTGGAAGAGCAGGTCTTCGCTAGCCTCGGGCCCGCAGGTTGAACGACTCTCGCGATATTTAATCAGCGACAAATTGCGCTCCGCGGCCAAGGTGAGCGTCTGCTTCCGGCACGCCCAGCCTCCGTCGCGACGCCGACCACCGTTATTACGGGCGAGATTCCTCCGCAGATACCGGCGAGCTCGACAACAGCCCGGGGCAAAGTCGGCTCACTGATTGGCCGACGACACATCAGAACGTAGCATAATCCCCAAAGTAAATAAAGCGTGTGTGTTCCTTATACACCCGTTGAGCAAACTCCGTGCACGACCAGGAAACAGACGCTGTGTGGCTGAGACACGATCAAGGGTGGAAATATTCAAACACGGTGAAACGGCCGATATGTAAGTCGGATAAATATTTTTAGAAGTCAGAGACATTGGCAGTGTTTCCACCGATGTTGTTTGTATGTAATTTCAACTCCTTACAGCGTGGGAAGGAGCGCCCTTAGGGGTGGGGGTGGGGGGGGGGGAGAGACGGGGCCGTTACATAAAAATAACGCAAAAAGCAACCGAGATTGAAATCAGGGGCCTATATGGGAATATATGACAACCAGGGCAACTCCGAACACCCAGCTAGTCTAGAAAATAAAAAACCGGGTATGTTTATATGTCAAGTGGATTTTACCAGACAAACAATCGACATTCGTCAATAAAAGAACAAGTCGAAAATATTTGGTTTTGGGAAGTTGGTACAAAATTATTTTTCCACTGGTTTATGGGAGGTAATACTTCTCTAACGCGTAGTCTCGCGCCATAAATTGCCCTTTTCATGTTAGCCTGGCGTCTTAAAAATTCCGTTTACTAGTGACTATTTTAGAAAGATAAGTAAAGTAGAGAGGATGAAACAGGCTACAATAATTTGAAGTGGTCCCTTTAGCTCGTGAGATGAAGAGACGTGCCTAAATATTGAGTTTGAGGATTCAGGTAAAAATACCAAAACTTTTCTCGATCGCAGACCTCAACGTCCATCCGATTCTCGTCATCTTGCGGACTAATCACGGAGGAACATCAGAGGCAGAGAAATTCTCTTACAGCATTAAGAAATGGACGTTGACTTTGGGTTTCTCCCGCTGCTGACAGGTGACAGGAAGTTTGGCGACTACGACCGGTGGTGACGAGGCTCGATCGAGTTCCAATGACGCCTTCAGGTGCGAATAAAAAATTTAGCCAATTGGTGTGACTTTCACTGGCAGAAATCAGCTAATGGAGGCCTAATGGCCACTATTATATTATATTATCATAGGGATATGGAGCACGCGGGCTTTCTCCGCCTCTTCATCTCCCTGCAGCCTCCACGACGTTGCGCAACGTCGGGGTCACCGCGGGGACGTATGTGGTTTGTGGCCTGCGTTTCCACGCCACCAAATCCTCGGTTCATCTCCTCAGGATCTTACGTTACACGTGTCCGTGGCTTCCACCAACATCATTGCTTGCACATTCCCAACAACCCCAGTTCCGTTTTGAAATGTTCCTCGTGCGTGGCCCTGCTGTAGGGATGCTGTATTGGACCGACTGGTCGTCGTCCTGCCATCCTACCTTCACACGAGAAGCGAATGCCAATTTCCTTGACGCTCTGTTTGTAGCCAGAGGAACTGGAAAGCTTCTTTAAATATTCATTCTAAAAAAATCTATTTCTATTTTATTTTATTCCATTAGTCCTCGTATGAGGAAACGGGATTCGTCATTCCATAAGATTCCAATATAATTACTGGAAGCTACAATTACAAGTCTACCAAAAAATAGGGAACACAAATTTCTCTGTCCACCATAAATAAAAGAACTGTATAGTAATAATAATAATTTATTATTATTATTATTAAAGTTAACTTTTAGTCCGGGGCCTTTACAGTTGTGATAATAACAGTAGTTACAATTTGTAAATATTTCACATGTAAACTTGTGACCCTTGTTAATGGAGAGTTAGAGACGAGAGGAAGCGACTAACATATTAACTAAGGTTAGCCCGCATGATGTTAGCCATCGACCTGGTCATGAGGGGAAAATTCGTGTTAAGGAGGTTATGGGGGAAGATGGGAGTCTGTAGTGCCAGGGGGTAGGAGGGGCTACAGTTAGTGATTTAGGGGGAGTTTACGGTTTAGTGTGTGAAATTGTGAAGGAGGGGGCGGGGTTACTGTGGAAGAGCTCAATGGTGGGTATTGGATGGTTGATGGAGCTATTTATTAGGGACTTAGTAGATTCATGAATTACGGTAGGAATTAGGGGAATTTCAAGGTCTTTGTGAATAACTGATTTGCGAAGGTACCAGGGGGAATTTTGTTTTGTTGGAGTGGAACAGTCGGTGGATTCCCCATGTGGCACATGAGTACGACCATGTGGAGCGGAAAATAAAAAATTTACGTCTGATTAAAAAAAAAAAATAAGAAAGATAGGAGCAAAATCAGACAAAAAAACTGATAACACAAATACCACGGAACGTTTCTGGGATCATTGTTCCCTTTCGTCAGGTGCTAAGGAGAGCCTAGAGCGACACAACTGCATTGGTCAGTTGACAACACTCACTTTTTTCTTCCTTATTCAAAAATAATAATTCTTTAACGTTACTAAGGGTATAATATAATATAATATAAGGGTTTCCAGGGCGCTTCAGTTCACGTTAAATTCTCCGTTTATACTTTGTTCATTTAATATCAGAACCCTTTATTTTTTAATTTACGTCTGCATAGTCTAAAAAAAAAGAAATTATATCGATATTATAATTTTAATTTCTGTTTCCAAAGACCACGTAGATTACAAAACAAATGAATGAGTGAGTAAATTCATTCGCCATTTCATTAAACTAAAACTAAAGGGTAATAAATAAACATCAGCCAATTTTAGGTCAGAAAAAAGAAGAAGAATTTATTAAGTAAATTAACAACGCTTAATTTGCGACCTCATGAGGTTAAAGTTTATAACTACAAAACAGTTACGATGATTACAACAACACTCTTGGCAGATTAAAATATAAATTTGTGTTAGATTGACAAAACTTTGATGTTTATTTGCAACTTCAACTTAGTTGTCCGTACAGTGTTTATGTGGGGGGTTTCTAAAACACAAAGGAAATACTGTGATGGAAATGTCTGTCAGCAGCAACCCCTACCACGGGTTCTGCAGTGTGAAAGGTCCTTTCGGAGCCGCCCAAAGAGAGGAGTGTCGCCAAGGTTGACCGTATTGAAAGGTCCGGACAAGTGTGAAGGACGAGGACAGCAACTCCTGACAGCTCTCACACTACGACGCCTTGCAAGGGGGTAACGCGGCCGCCGATGGTCATGCGGACAGACGGTGGCTCAGTTTACAGAAAGTCTATCAATAAGTTTCATTGGAGGGAACGAAGCCTCGATGCTAGAGTAAATGAGTTTTTTTTTCGACTAAACAATTTTTTTTCTCCTTGGATGGTTTTAAAGTCTTGTCAGCAAAATTGTCCTTGGCGACTGAATATAGTATAATATTTTAACGTCTTCATAATCAGTGTAGACTGCTGGTTTGGGGGAGTATACGAGGGTGAACCACGTGCTGGCAACTCCCCTTTACTAGCATAGGAAGGGATTTGAATGGGAGGATGCGAAAGGTTAGCGGAAGGTTAACTAGGGGCCCCGGGGCTGTGATTTAAGGATCCTACCCCGGGGCATTCACCTCAAAGTGATGGAGAACAAACCCCCTAGAAAACCTGCATCAGGTATGTCGGGCTGTACGAACTTCCCTCGATAGCGGGAGAGGGGTTTGCGTGTGGGGACGCAGCATTACCTCCTCCGTGGCTCGACCAGTTTACAAGACAGCTGGCCGACTGTTCCAATGGGAACAGAGGACAACTCTTACGGTAGTAAGTGGAAGTATCTGCAGTGACAAGAGCGCAACCTACTCCTTCCTTTGACCTGGAGGCGTTAGTGAGGGCAATTACGTTCTTCCTCTCCTTGTTGGTTGACTAAAGATCCATATATATTTAGTTTGGAATTTCTGCATTTCTTTTAGGCGAATTCCGGGTAGGATCCTTAAACCATAGCCCGCGGGCCCTAGTTAACCCTTGGCTACCTTCCTCCACCCTTCAGCACCCCCCGTTCAAATCCCTTTCCTATGCTATAAGAGGGGAGTTACCACTATACATGGCCTGTCTACACCCAAAAAAAAGCACTACTTTTCGTCAAAGTGGCAACGAACTCAATTAATCAAAAATGAAAAAAAAATACGTCTGATTGAAAATAATGAATAATAAAGATCGCAAATACAGACAAAACAGCTCGGAGATTCGAGGTGCTGCTACGGCCTCAGAAAGCATATGAAGTCTGAGCTGCTGTTCAGAAAGACTAAAGTCCTAGTGTCTTAATAAGACCAGTATTAACATACGGACACTTTATAAATCCGATAAGAGGCAACTCACTACATTTGAAAGAAAGATTGTGAGGAAACTTTTTGACCCGGTAGAAGTGAAAGGTGAATGGAGACGAAGATATAATAAATTGAACCGGACATCGTGAAGGTTAGACATGTGCTAAGGGCAAATGATAGGCAGGATATTGAAGGCATCCCTAGAAGGAATAAGACTGAGATGGGAAGACGGTGTGAGAGATGATGTAAGGATAATCAGAATCAAGGATTGCAGCGCTAAATAAAGGGGAATGGCCAAGGCCCACAGAGGGCTGTCGTGCTGCTGATGATGACGATGAATACAGACAAAAAAAAGGGTAATATCAATACCACACAACGCCTTGTCCCTTTCGTGAGGTGCTAAGAGGAGCCTAGAGCGACACAACTGCACTGGTCCAAGGCAACGTTGCAGCCGTTGGTATTTCGGCGCTGGCTGCCTGCTGTTATTTATAAGCCGCTCTGCATAACTCGGGGCATTGTTGGAGCAATTGGCGAAAGCTAGTTGGGTCGTGACCCTGCGCGATAGCATCTTCTGCCCCGTAACATCGTGGCGCAACCTACCACCTCAATTATATTACGTCCGCCGCCACTCAACAACTGCACAACCACAGTATTGTTTCTCCACTGTCAGAGAGCTACGAGTAAGCACATGTATTTAGAAGAAAATGACGAAATAACAAGTGGAGGACGTGCAACAATGTGTACCTGTTGTTACGACCAACAAGTCTCCACACGTCACTGCCCTATTAACATTTTAAAAAATAATGCATAACGAAGATTGTCAATACAGACACATTGAATGCCACACAACGTTTCTGGAATCCTTCTTCCTTTCGACAGGTGCTAAGAAGAGCCTAGAGCGACACAACTGCACTGGTCACTTGACAACACTCAAAAGCGACGAAAAAGCAACGACAATGGGAGAGCTGAAGGGTTACCTAACTATAACGGGTCAGGTCATTAGCGACTCGTCAAGGGTCCTCGTATTTGCGTTGTATGGGAACTAATTTGTCGAGAGCTTCTCTCACGCGCACGCAAACATCCGTCCGCGCCCTCGCCGGGATTCGAACCCGAGACCTCTGTGATGCGACGCAGTCACCCTGACCCCTGCACCACAACAGGTCGGCATCTTAACATTCGTCTTCCTTGTAATAACAAAAAAAAATTACGTCTGATTGAAAATTAATATTATTTATTTTTTTAAAAAAATCACTTTATTGTCATTATCTGAAGAGATCGTAATTTAAAGACGAAACTGTCGTAGTTTATGTAACAAACCTTTTTTATATAGGAAGTTTTTCATTAAAATTTACTGTTGTGACTGATATATATGAATTATCACCTGATGAAAGGAACAAGGCTGCCCAGCAACGTTGTGTGGTATTTATATCATCTCTCGTGTTGTCAGTTTTTGGCTGCCTTTCTTAATATTATTTTTCAATCAGACCTAAATTTTTTTTCATTTAAATATCTAAGAAACATTTGGCAGATGATAAACAAACAATTCTCTGTATATGGATATTTTACTAATTTTTAGAGAAACAGAATCAGATGACCTAATAAAAGATTAACTATAAAGTTATTTGAGGAGAAGCAAAACTGACAACAACAGTTTTGACAGTTCCCAGCAGCTAATTTGTGCCCTCGCTGGTCTGCAGGTGTCTGAGGAGGATCGTGGTCACGCATAATGCGTAATGGCCGCTGACTCTGATATGGAGATGTTTTGTAATTGCTGGGCCCAGTGATGCGAGTCTGGCGCCATATCAAGCAAGCATTGCACAATGCGGGAGAAAGTCCCTGGCCTTCGTGCGCGCACCTTCCTCCTACCACACACGACAGATAATTGTGATTGGCGCAGCTCAACGTCCTATCACACCACAGGCTCATCACTTACGACTCTGGCTGCTTCAAACTTATCTCCGGTACGAGTTCCCTCGTCCTCAGACACCTCATGACAATTTTTTTTTCTCGTACTCCCTTATTACAAATTCGTCCAAATATTTAAAGAATATCAAATATCCACCGCTAACGCTCTTTACTACTTGATTAAAACGCACAAGGACCCATTCCTGTATACAGCAAACATTGTGAAGTTTACAAAATCTCTTGCTCTAATGGTTGCTACATAGGGCGCACTAAACGTTCACTTAATACCCGTACCATCTGCTAGTCTCCAAACACATCATCAATTCTAAACATACATTTGATCGGGCAAAATGGTAAGATTTTAGTCGTTGAGGTTCAATTCCAGAGATGTTTCACATTAAATCAAAACATCAGAGGTATTAGCATAGAAACAGACACTGTGAAAGATCCCTTATTGTTACGCTGACCTCTTCGGCTCTCCCATTGGTCGTTGCGTGTTGTCAACTTACGAGTGCAGTTGTTGTGTCGCTCTAGGCTCTTCATAGCACCTGAAGAAAGGAACAAGGATCCCAGGAAACTTCTTGGCTGTCTTTCTTATTGTGAAAATGAAATTAGTCCGAAGCAGAGCATCCATTCAAGTATATTTCATGTTATTCCTGGTATAAATGCCCAGATCCAACGATGACTGTTGTAGGTGTGGTTGACACCGTCAGTGACCGAGCCTTGCAGCCACGGCTGGCCCTGTTAGCAGTTCTTGTTTCTGTGCCACGTGTCTTGGCCATTGTTTTGCAGCGCTTTCGCCGCCATACCGATTTACAGTTCCTTTTGCCATGAATCTTCAGGACGTTCTACATTTGAGACAGAAATTTCACCGCAGACGCTTCGATACTGACACAACGCGTATGATCAGCTGAGTGGTTGGATCGTCTGTCAACTGAGAAGGTCCTGATGGATGTTCGCATGCTCAACGTCCGTTCCAGAATGTTGATGGCTCATTTTATTGTAGTCCCACCCGGTCGTAACGTTTGCACAATACTTTTACGAGAAATAAAAGGTACCGTTTCACATTGCTGGAATGTCAGGTGGATCAGGGACCAGTAGGTTGCTACTACCTACGACGAAAACATCTACCTCACCTTTTACAACGACACAGCCCACACAACACGACGTCGAACTATCAATACGCTATTTACAAGGCAGGAGCTACGGAAGAATATAAGACTGGAGCACTGGAATTTTCAAATGCCTGGGCAGTAAATTGTATTAGAAAATTTATTCCAATCTAATAAATAAATTTAGCACTGCAGTCAGAATTATATAGGATTATCCTCACTTAAAAATGACAAAACTAGAAATAATTTAAAACTCCATCACTAATTGTTTTATTAACACCAGATTTCGAATGATAATTTAGCTATATACATCTACAAAAACAAAATAATATAATTTATAAAATAAAAAACTATTTAAATTTTTAACAAAATCCTACTTATGTCAACATTATTTTTTTTATCAAAATAAAAACTTATTTTTTTTATTATCTATTTACATAACCTTTGACAATTTGAAGATATTGTAAATTAATTATATTTTAAAAACAATAATTCATCTTGATAAAAAAACTAATGTTGGAAAATTATATATATAGGACTTTGTGAAAATTGAAAATGTTTATATATAATTGTTTTTGTAGATGAATATGACTAAATTATAGGCTGTAGGCAATTTGGTTGAAAATTAATTAAAAAAATCAGTTATTGAGTTTTAAAAATAAATTTATTAAAACCTGTGGGGATAAATCACATAAATACCAAAATTAAAAAAAAAACAGTCATATTAAATTTATAACCCTTTAAGAATGCCCATAATTTGCAGTTGTGTCGCTCTAGGCTCTTCTTAGCACCTGAAGGAAGGGACAAGGATCTCAGGTACGTTTTGTTACTTTTGTCTGTATTCGGCTATCTTTCTTATTATTTATTTTTCAATCAGACATTAATTTTTTCATATATATATATAATTTGTCAACAGTTATTTATTTATCAAAATACTAATTATTTTATTTAACATTATAATCCATTTACAATACCTTTGACAAATTAAAGATATTGTAAATGAGTTACAATTTTTAAAAAAATAATTGGTCATGTTGATAAAATACTTAAGTTGTAATATATGTATATGTATATATATATGTGTGTGTGTGTGTGTGGACTTTGAAAAAATTGAAAATGTTTATATATTTGTTTCTGTAGATGGATATGGCTAAATTATAGGCCAAAGTATTATTGGTTGAAATTAATATAAAAATTATTTTAAACCACAGTAACACAACCTCTTTTTTTTGGCGGGGTTTATATACACTTGTAATGTATCAAACCACACATAAGTTGTCTTCATATCTTTATTTTCTTAGATATTCAAACCACATGATGGAATGTATTGTGATGTCATGTAAAAAATAATAATTATATGTATGTATGATTGATGTTATTTTTTTTAAAAAAAACAACAAATGATAGTGGCAAAGATCCTGTTGTTTAAATATCTATGAAAATAAAGATATTAAGATAACTCGTGTGTTTTTCATACATTACAAGTGTATGTACATATATAAAATATTAGTAATTGAGTTAAATTATTTTATTAAAACCTGTGTGGGGGGTTATATTACATAAATAACAGAAATAATAAAACATACATATTAAATTTATAATCCTTTGAGAATGACAACATACCATATATGCTGTTGTATCTTTTCGGGGGTTATTCTACAGAGCAAGTTAAGGCCCTACTACTTGGGGGGGGGGGGAGGCATCATAGTAATAAGGGAGGCACATCATGTTTCAGGAAACTCAGGTGTTGTTACTTTCTCAAGTCAATTTGTATATTTATTGATGTCATTTGTGATTCAACAACTTAAATAAACACACTCTTGAGGGATGTAAATAAATCAGCCCAAATATGTTTTCTATCAGTCTTTACCAGTCTTTAGTACGGTTGAACATTACAGCCAGTATTAATGAATTAAGAAATGATCCATAACTTAGGACTTTATATACCATTTGTTGTAGGTAGTTGTACTACTAGTGGAATGTTAAGAAGGACGCGTATCGTCCGCGGGGAAATTGCGTGCAATCAGGGAAGTGGGTCGTTCGCCAATTCCCATTTATGACGCGGTTTCTCCGGCCCAGAGGAACAGCAGTCCACTCACACCTGGCTGCTGCGAAGGTCCTAATTGCAGAGGGCCCTCTTTTATTACAGGCAGGGCCAGCCCCTTATTAGGGCCCTACGCAGGTAGTGGCTCCCTCTGATCAGCGTTACGGCGGGTGTTACCAGTGTTGAAGGCTTACAAATTATGACAGGTCCCTCACACTCCCACAATTCTACTTGTCATGTTCTCCATTATGCTCGATAACCGTTACCCGCTGGTGACGAATTGATGATGTGTCGTGGACTCGGGTTCAACTGCTTCTGAGCTACTTGACAACCTCTTCTTTTATGCTCAATAATAACTGTGTTTTACGCTTTTAGTTTTCTCCACGACTTTTCAACTTCCATATATTTAAATTCACTCACTATAAGGGGGCCTACTTAATTACTCTTAACATTTCTTCGTCCACCATAACATTTTATTCAAAGATAGTTAATAAATATGTAATAAAATCAGTTAAGCTACAGAAGAGCCTTAATTAATTAATGTAAACTTTCGCGGTTGAGCAGGGAGTCTTGCGAGTCCGACCCTATAAATACGGCGCAAACGACACGCAGAAACGTCAACATCGAGAAATCTGAACCTGGTGCTCGACCGCGAAAAATTTACGAATAAGAGCAAATAAGTCAACAGTTTATAAATTAACTGGGTGCTAGGAATATATATATATATATATATATATATATATATACATACATATATATATTCCTAGCACCCAGAGAAACTAACCTTCATAAACACAATTTTTGTTGCTGTTGCTAACCCGGCTTTTCTTTTTCTCTGTTCTATTCCCCTATCTATAATGAACTAGGGGTAACTAATAAAACCTTGGGTCATCATCGGCAACACAATTCGTGTGTGAGGAGGGTGTGTACGTTATAGGCTCCACAAAACAAAAGTACAACTAATTTTGATTGTTAATTTTCACCTATGCAATTAAAGATAATTGTAGAATTGAAGGCTCTTTGAATAATTTTTTTTTACTTAGTTGAAACCCTTTTTTTATTAACTAGTCGTCATATAAAAATAATCAAGGAGATTTCGTCCATTCCTGAACAAAGTACTTTTTATTATGAGACATTCCCGGTGTAATTGTTGGATAAAAAGTTCTCGGTTTTCACACGCGACGACTAAAAGCTCTGTCGTCGTCACTTCGCCTAGAAGTGTCGAAACGTCGCGTTTTAATCTATTAAACCCAGTGTGAAAACCGAGAACTTTTTATCCATATTGATATATTATTTTGTAATAAAATATTTAAACATGACTGGTTATTAAAAACGGATTTTCACTAATTAATACATTATCAGTCTCTTGGACGGTTAATCGATTTTTTAAATTTTAATTTCCACGATGCTTGTATATTACGTATTTAATTAATGTTTTCCGCGTCGTATCATAGAACAACTTCTCGTATGAGATTTCAGAGACCGCATACAGTCGATGACAGTCTCCATAGAACAATTATTTAGTAGTCGACTGTAAAGTTCCCACATTCATTAATTATAGTAATTGTAATTATGGTACTCACTCAAGTAGAATTCTCAGGCAGCAGCAACACCATCATCCAGCGTTGCAGTACTGCAACATTCGTCCGTCACCTACAACGAGAGATTACAATACTTGCATATCACATACCATCTTAAAAATTTGTTAAACGTTATTGAAAATACAGGGCAAGATCCGCCATCGCGTCATAAGGATAATGGGATGAGACCCGAGAATTTAATCTACAACAGATTCACTGGGTTAAAGCCGTCGCTCTCTCTCTTCCTTTTTTTTTATTAACTTAACTTTTAGTCCGCGACTTTACAGTTGTGACAATAATAATAATAATAGTATTTACAATTGTAAAAATTAAACAAATAACAAGGTATTTACAATTTGTAAATATTTCACATGTAAACTTGTGACCCTTGTCATTCCAAGTTAGAGACGAGAGAAGCAGATTAACTTGTTTACCACATATTAACATATAAGCCCGCATGATGTTAGCCATCGACCTGGTCATGTGGGAAACTTCATGTTAAGGAGGTTATAGGGGAAAATGGGAGTCTGTAGTGCCAGGTGGTACGAGGGGCTACAGTTAGTGATTTAGGGGGAGTATACGGTTTAGTCTGCGATTTTGTGTAGGAGGAACAATGAAACAGTTTGTCAGGTCAGAGAAACGTCTCAAAAAAATAAATAAACATCAGGCAATAATAAGACATACAAAAAAAAATTATTATTAAATACAGTTCCAACTCTTATTTTGAGACTTCATCAGGTTCAAGCTTAAAAGTACAAAAAGAACAAAACAATTACTGTGACTTACATGTTTCCTCCGTGGAGGAATTATCGCAGAATAAAGTCGTCGTCGAGACACTTGCTACCCCAACAGTGACGTGTAGAGTCAATGAAGAGAATGGCCTGTTCTAGAATGTAAAGTGTTTCTGAACGAGTTAATAATTGCCCTGGTACCAGAGAAACTGTAAGTCACACATCCATTAAAGTATTACTCTAAACCATTAATTAAAGATTTCGGGTTTTTGAATATCGTTAATATTTTATATTGCACTTTAAAAATACTTTGAAGTTGAGAATAGCTTTGTAAAAATTCAATTGTCAACATTTTTTTCTTTTAGGGTAACAGGCTACATGAGGGTAATCTACATGGTGGCAACTCCCCTTTAATAGCATGGGAAGGGATTTGAAAGGTAGCTAAGGGATAACTAGGGGCACCCCGGGCTATGGTTTGAGGATCCTACCCGGCAATTCGCCTAAAAGTGATGCAGGGAAAACCCTAGAAAAACCTGCATCAGGTAGGTCGGGCATTTGGTACTTGTCCCACGCCCTTCCCTGGATAGCGGGAGAGGAGTTTGCTGTGGGGTCGCAGCTTTCCCCTCTCCGTGCCTTCACAGGCTACATGAGGGTAATCCACATGGTGGCAACTTCCCTTTAATAGCATATGAAGGGATTTGAAAGGGGGGATGCGGAAACAAATAGATTTCTTTATTTAAAGGCCCAAGTGAAGACCCTGAGAGAGAGAGAGAGAGAGAGAGAGAGAGAGAGAGAGAGAGAGAGAGAGAGAGAGTAGAATTTTGATTGTACGTGACAATATTTCTAAATTTAAATCTTTGTGAGAGTCTGTGTTTGTGCAATTAAAGTTTCGTATTCATTAAATATCCTTTCATTTAAAAGTTAAATTATTTAAATTGATGCATTAACGCGGGCTAACTGTTTTATTTAATTGGTTATTATACGAAATACCACAAATTGACTTCACCAACGTCCTTTATTAGTGATTACTACAATATATATATCATATTTATGTTCCTTTGATTATTTTGATCGGTATTGTAATAAATTTATTACATCTATAAGTTGATAGTGAGAAGAAGTGTGGTTATATGTTTGGGTTTGTTATGAGTTGTTTTATCTTGGTTTTTGTTTAGTTGCCATGTTCCTCCGATTTTTTTTTCATTACTTGATTGGTACCAACAGTTTTCCAGTTAAAGATTGAGGTCTATCCCGGCGTAAATACGCTACACCCGAGAACTGTTTACAGAAGTTTTCCAACACTCTGCTGAAGAACAGAGCCGGTGTTAAGGAGACGTAATAGGAGAGACTCTTTGAGGTGTAATGACGAGAACCGTTACAGAATGGAATCGTGTCCGACGTTGCTGTGCTCTCATTGAACGCTCGCAGCTCTTGCAGAACTTATTAACGTCTACGGACTCTCAATATCTTACATTAACGTGCCGCAAGCACAATAACTCAGGGCAATAATCCTGCCTTTGCCGGCGTGATTGATAGTCGGGCACAAGACTTTGACCTCAACTCGTCACTCAAGTCGAGAATTAATCCTGGAAAAAAAAATAATAATTCGGAAATTTTACAATTACACTGGACAACAACATTTCATTATAACTTCCCACGTCCTTCAGCATAAATATGATCCTTCATGTTTAATCTACAAGGCTTAAAATTATTACATATTTTAACTAGATGGGTGCCCCGGCGTTGCCCGGGTTGTCATGTACCACAAACCCCTGATTTTACTCTAATCTCGATTGTTTTTGCGTTATTTTGAAGTAAATCCCTTCCACCCCCACCCCTAAGGGTGCTCCTTGCCAGTGCTGTAAGGGATATATCTGTCAAAATGTTTTTTAAAATTGTTATTCTAAACATTTTATTGTTCTTTTTTTGTTGTTTTAAATTTGAACCTGATAAATTAGCAAAATATGCGACGAAACGTTGTTTACTTTTACAATAATAAATTGTTTTTTCTGACTTCAATTTGAATTTTTGTCAACTAAAGAGTGCAGTTGTGTCGCTCTAGGCTCTTCTTAGCCCCAGAAACGTTGTGTCGTATTTAAATTATCACTTCCTATGTCTTATTGCCTTTTTAATATTAATTTCAATTAATTGGAAATCAAAAAACACTGTTTCTTAGCGAATATTTAGTGTTCCCCGTCGTATTGCAGCTACATTCCATTCAATGCAAGGGACAGGTCTGAAGCAGATTCGTGCAAAGCTGCTGGCTACGGCTACGGCTAGTCGGTGCTTTACGCCTGACAGGAGCAGTAAAGTCAGGGAATTACGCGCTCTTCTCGTGAGGAGGGACTACCACAACAGCGGACGTAATTACAAGCCCCGGTAATGAACGCAGGGTGACTTGCGGAAGCGTCTTCCAGACTCTTACATATATCTCAGGTTTCCCTCCAGTAGGTCCAATCAGTTTACACAAGATTAAATAATTAACGGCTGAAAATAATTTGAAGAAACTTCTACACTCTACAAGAACTGAATTAATTTTGTAGTAAATATATTGCATTTGAACTTAAAAAAAATTTTTTTTTAGAGCAACAGGCTACACGAGGGTAATCCATGTGGTGGTTAACATAAGAAGGGATTTGAAAAGGGGGATGCGGAAGGGTAGAGGAAGGTATCCAAGGGTTCACTAGGGTCCCCGGGCTGTGCTTTAAGGATCCTACCCGGGTCATTCGCCGAAAAGTGGTACAGGACAATTAATTAATTGACGGTAAATTTCCACGTAACACGTCTCAATGACGAATGTGGTCAACCCGGTTTCAGTTGTTGTAAGGAAGCCGTTAGTGAAAGAAGAGTGCAATTGTTGGATCTCGTTGGCCGTGGTGAGCACCGGCCTATGAACATCAGCCCAATGTGCTGTAGCAACGAAGTGACTGAAGGACGAATGAGTGAGTTAGAGCGTGCGCTTCATATTCGCCCCCCTATATGTATATATATATATATAGCACAAAGCAGCTGATATGAGATTCCAGGAGCGAAGATGAGGTTGCACACATCTGCACACCTTCCATCGCCGACAGAAACAGGTCCAGTCAATCCCGACCCTGTGTGTGTGTTTAGTAACTGTGAGGACAACGGTGGGATTTTGGTTGAACAAATATTGAGAGCACCCGAACGATATCCGTGAATCCGGGTCACTTGTTGGATCCTTTTAAATCCTGAACGGTTCTCCAGCCAGAGGCACGCCACGTAGAGCTGGGCGCGGTAGTAATGGTGGTGGACGGAGGGAAACACGGGGGCGTCCATGTTTGTGTTGGACAGCTGAGCACACAGCTCGGCTTCCGAGAACGCGACTCTGCAAACACCTCCCCCGCAATAACACCCTCCGGACACACACACACGCGACTCTATCACTAATCCCACAAGCGGAATAATTACTGTTACGCAGTTATTCATCGTTTGTTGTGCAGGCAACTGCACGACGTGATAAGAGAGAGAGAGAAGGTGAAGACGCTGAGAACAAAGGATACAGTGACTGATGGGTCTCGTCTTCGAGGAAGGAGAGCGTCAATCCCGGAGCGTTCACTCCCATGGGCCTACTCAGTTCACCTCAGAAGAAGATATCTTGACGATCAGAGGAAAGTGGACACTGGGACGGAATTCCAGTGGACCAACTTAGTTTAGAACTTTCTCTATCTTCTTTACCTTGACATTCACGCAGTAATTTACCGTAACTAAATATTCGTAGTTCTTAGCGGCCTAACAATGTAAAATCTTATAAAAATAATAAAACAGTTGATGACCTTATACGGACACTTTTTATTTTTTATTATCAGTGAAACTACATTCTCGAAAATGCAACAGAATCATGATAATAGTAGCAGATTTTTTGACGTAAGAGGTTTTACGATTATTATAGCCATATATATATATATATATATATATATATATATATTTATATAAACATAGACTTTTTTTTATATAGCTTCGGAACTTTTTCTGTTGCAATATTTTTCCTTGGATGACGTTTGTCAATGCTACATTTTTCAATCTAACGTCTGTTTTGAATTAATAAAAAACTATTGATGACCTCATACAGACACTTTTTATTTTTAATTTTTATTATGACTACGTTTCGATAGCTTTTCGTATCTTCTTCAGGTATTTTCCTACAGAGGAGATATTTACAATCGATTAGATTTACAGTAAGACTGTACAAAGTAAACAAAGGCAAACTAAAGTACATAAAAAAAAGTCGACTTACACCAAATTAACACAGTAAACTAGCACAACTGCTCAACAGGAAAATACCCGAAGAAGGTATAAAAAGGTATCAAAACGTCTTCATAATAATAAAAATAAAAGTGTCTGTATGAGGTCGTCAATTATTTTTTATTAATTCGAAACAGACGTTAAATTGAAAAAAGTGTAAAAGCTTCCTGCAGCCTTGACAGACGTCATCCAAGGAAAAATATTGCAAAAGTTCCAAAGCTATATAAAAAAGTCTACGTATTCATATATATAATCGTAAAACGTCTTGCGTCAAAAAATCTGCAGTTTAACTGATACTTATTTCAGCCTGCAGTTATATTTATCTTTATTTTGCCCGGCGTTGCCCGGGTTGTCGTAGATCCATTAACCCTGCGATTGGACTCCAGTCTCGGTTACCTTGGCACACCCACTTGTTCTCCTCCCATGACGATTAAAGGGTTTTAAAGTACACACACAGAACGTCTAGACAAATATTATGAATTTAATTGACCCTTAAAAATATATATATATTGTACCAAAATATCGGCCAGCCCCTCCTCCCACCCCCGGCTCAGGTCGTCGTACATAATATCAGCGACATCAACATCTCGGGATTCAACTCCGCCCCTAAGCGTGTTCACCTCCCATGCCGATAGGGGTCGAAATCTTATGAACTTCAACCTGAAGTGGTCGCAAAGTAGTTTCATTTATCCGTAAATAATTTTTTTATCTGACTTCAAATTGGCAGTTGTTTATTTCATAAGTAGTTAATTGTATTTATCTAAGAGTGAAGAGAGTGGCATAGACATAGTCTGTACTTCAATAACACTTGTACAGTTTTATATATATACTTAATAAATATATGCACAGATTATGTTGACAAGAAATTGGCAAATAAAATAGGAGAAGTCTGTAGGTTATTGTCCCTTAAAGCTAAAAAACAACAACAGTATTTATGTCAATAGCAGTTGCTCATATACGTTATTGTTTGGTACAAGTAGTGATGTTATTAATAAATTATAAGTAATATGGAATAGAGGATTAAATATAAATATTGTAAGATTCAGGATATATTAAATATTATGGACCTAATTTTGTTTGATGTGTTAATTTTTATTTATAGAAAAGATAGGAGGCAGTTTCCCCAGTATTTAAATCTTCTATATATATAAAAATGAATTGCTGTTCGTTAGTCTCACTAAAACTCGAGAACGGCTGAACGGATTTATCTTATCTTAGTCTTGAAATGTTCGTGGAGGTCTAGGGAAGGTTTAAAAGGCGAGAAAAAATCGAATAATTTCCGGGAAAACCCTAAAAACAGCCCTTTTCTATTTCCCATACAAACTTTTTCTAAATAAAATACAAATCTACACCAGTCGAGCAATTTTCACCAAATTTCGTACACGTGTTCTTTGCGACCAGGAAACAAACACTGTCGGGGTGAGACGCGTCTTCCACCCCCAGAAGCGGGGGTGTGGAAATATTTAAACATACTAAAACAGCCGATATTTGAGTCGGATAAATATTTTTAGGGGTCAAAGATATTGATAGTGTTTCTACCGATGTTATCTGAATACAATTTTCATCCCCTACGCCCTGTGAAAAGGACACCCTTCGGGTTTGGGGTGGAGATGCTTTACAGTAAAATAACGCGAATACAACCGAGATTGGAGTCAAATAAAAGGTTATGGAAGTCACTGTGTTTAGTTACGACATTCAAATTGGCATTTACCCCCCTCAGATGCAGGGGTAGCGGGGTGCAAATTTTGGAACATGCAAACACGGCAGATATTTGCGTTGAAGAAATATTTTTCAGAGTTAATTATAATGATTAGGGTTCGAGTAGCGTTACATAAAAATTGCGCAAAATCTGCCGAAATTGGAGTCATATCGGGGGTTATAGATAAATGACATCTTGGGCAACGCCGGGCACCCAGCTAGTATTCTTATAGAAAATTAGAGGTCCAGAAACATCAGGGGGAGGTAAATTTTTTTATTGAACATCTGAATCTAAGTAGTACAAAAATTTCAATGTTTGATAGAGGGTTAATATTGCCTGTAGATGTAAAGAATACAAATAGTTTTAAAAAATTATTGTTAGAGATAATTAACATAGAGGTAGGTAAACACTTGTATGTATGTGTAATTAGCTCCAAGCTAAACTGTATTAATGGGCCACACCAGTGAGCAAGGAATTGGGACTACGCCACACGAAGCACTGATTGAAAAGTGTTGTTTTTTTTTTTTCGCAACCTCCTCCTCGAGGTCCGTTAGATAATGACCGAGGCTCCGACAGGTGAAAATCACGCTTAATTCCATGGCTCTTTGGCAATTATCCTGACCAGCCGGTTTTAATATTAGTGTCTCTGACGTGACGTTCCAGGAACTCACATTAACAAACTGCTATTAATCACTGAGCTTTCTCTACGGAAATCGCACCCTTATGTACGTACATACGGAGGTTTACCTGGGGTGATCGTCTACAACACAAGGATTTTCCAAAGAAACTGAATACTGTCATATTAAACATGTGTTCGAAATAATTCATTTATTATTATTTAAGATTATTCGGGTATTCCATTGTCTTGGAGTAGATAAGTGAACAAGAAATAGTGTAAAAAAGGCCAAGAAAAGTAAAAAAATAAAAGCAAAGAAACCATAACACGAAAAAAGAGAGGCAGGACAAACAGAAGACGAGGAAGATCGTCTAGAAGATCAGGGTGGAAAATGTAGATATACTCCAAGCGCAGAAAACAAGAAAAACAGAAAGAGAGTGGCAGGACAAAGAGATGACGAGGAAGATCGTCTAGAAAATCAGGGAAAAATGTAGAGATATACTTCAAGCGAAGAAAACAAGAATAACCAGAAAGAGAGAGGCATGACAAAGAGAAGACGAGAAAGATCGTCTAGAAAATCAGGGGAAAAAATGTAAAGATATACTCCAAGCGCAGGAAACAAGAAAAAACGTAAAGAGAGAGGCAGGGCAAAAAGAAGACGACAAAGATCGTCTAGAAGATCAGGGGGAAAAATGTTAATATATACTCCAATCGAAGAAAGCAAGAATAACAGAAAGAGAGTGGCAGGTCAAAAAGAAGACGAGAAAGAGAGTCTAGAAAATCAGGAAAAAAAAAACGTAGAGATCTAATCAAAATAAATTCAAGGTAGAGTAACGGAATATAGAGGCGAAACGTACATTAACCATAATCTTGCTTTCTATTCGCGAAGCCATCTCGATTTATAATAGTTATTAAATAAATAAAAATGTTGTGAATAGTCATCGGAGTTAGAGAAAGGGATGGTCAGCAGAATAGTGTCGAACAAGAACCACTTACGAGTAGAATGTTGAGGTACCAACTGCAAATTCCCTTGTGTGGACCGTGGAGAAAGGTTCCTCCGAGGGGAAACAGGGTAATTGCGCGATGGCGGAGTGACCTTTTAATGATCGTGTATTAGTCGATGTCGGGCTGATACGGAGGAAGACCTGGTCGGCGCCTCGTCGGTGTTGACGGAAGAACTAATGCTTCCTAATGCTGACAATTTAGCGCGATTATCGGCGATTACCTACAGGGGACCTGACCCCAGAGGTCGCGTTCCCAGCCTCGTCCACAAGAGAGGAATTCGGGCTCCTTTGTCCGGCCGGAAGCCTCGCGCGCCTTCTCCGGAGACAGATTCCAGGGTTGGGCCCCGCTCGTAAATACTCGTCCTCCGTGTCAACACGACGTCGCGGGGAAATTACTCACATGTGAGATCCTCAAGTGTGGCCTGTGGCAGATTCATTCTTCTTAACCCTTTAGTGTAGCATCACCCCAGAGGTGTCTCACTCACTCATTCGTCGTTCGTAACTGGTACAGCACATGTCGGGCGGCTGATGATCATAGCCCGGGGCTTACCATGGCCAACGAGATCTAATAAGCGTGACATAACCATCAGTAACAGCTTACTTACAATAATTGAAACCGCCTCCTGTGCCGTATGACATTCTTCATTGAGACGTGTTAAAGGGAAATCTTCAGTCAATTAATTAACCCTTTAGTGCAACATAACTTCTGGTATCACCCCCACAGACAGAGAGAGACACCTGTTGGTTTCTAAGACAGCTAATACGCGATGCAGATGTGAAACAACACTCACTTAAAGGAAATTAAAAAAACTTTAGGCATCCGTGGCCACGTTAAGACATGCCTGTCCGAGCTTTCTGTGAGTCAACCCTCTCAGGACAGATTTTTCTACCCTTCAGAATATTTATTTTCTGTGTTTCTCTGGACCACATTTCTATCAAACTTTACACACATGTTATTTACGACGATCCAGGAACAAACACTGAGGGGTTACGACACACCTACCGCCTCTAGGGGGTGGGGGTTGAATTTAAAAACATTCCTAAACGGCCATTATTGGCGTCCAATAAAATGTTTTCGGGGGTCGTTTAATTTGATAGTGTCATTAGAGAATTTTTTTGTGTCTAATTTCAACTCCAAAAGGCTAGAAAGGGGAAGCACCCTCATGGCACGGGTGGTGGTTACTATGAAAATAATGCAAAAAAGACCGATATTAGTGCCGATTCTGGAGTTATAGGAGTCGCTGAGTTTAAATCTCGCATTAATCATGGGGGTTGATGAAATTTTATGTTCCTCTTCGTGGAGGCGGACGTGGTTGACACAAGGTTACCCGGAGTAAGCTACCAGGGAAATTTTTTATTTTATTAGGGTACGAGCTATATATTGGTCTCTATGTATTTTAAGGAACCTGGAAAAGTTTTAGACGTTATAAAGTCAAGACAGGATTTTCTTCTTGTTTTAATTCGTTGTGATTTCTCAGACAGTATTATTTTATGTTGTAGCAGAGTTTCCGACTAACGTCAGTCATCGTCGTGGTTTATTTGGAGTTAGATGCCGAGGGCTTAGGTCGGGGAGGGGAATGTGAATGTCTCCCTAACACTGGCGCTACTGCATGCTGGTTAAATAAAATGTTTATCAAGGGGTTTTTAGTGTCGAATCAATTCCTACTCCGGCATCAATTTAAATAAATACCCGGGCAACGCCGAACACTCAGCTATATCTGTGTCTCTAGGAGGCAGTCATCGTCCCTGGTGATGACCGCGATTGACCTGGGCTTATCCGTCGTCATTTCGATCTCGTGGAGAGAGAAACTGCTAATTAAATCCCGTGAATCTCGATCCGTGTGAAGGGCTACCAACTTTCCCACTTATCTGTGCGTGCACCAATTTAAATCGTTTCGGACGCAGTCACGATCTCCTCTGGGGATTCTTCAATCCTCTCGTGCGGCTTCTTGCGGTAATGGAGCCAAAATCCCGCTTCACGTCGTTACGTGTTGCGATTTCCCAAATTATAGACCGAAAGGAAATGAATTTTCTTACGCTTCCAACAAAAAATAACCACCTTATTGAACAGACTCGCCGCGTGCTTCATAAACGTATTAATTACTACGGTCGATTAAGGAACGTAGAAAACGAAACTCAACCATGCGTAGATTTTCAAACAACAGTCGGAGAGTTTTCTACATCACAACAATATCTGGTCTTCTTTCAGTCCTTTAACAGTGTTGAAACCTCAAAAAGAACTCAATCTAAATACACAATCCAAAAATTAACTACCATACGGAAAAAATGAAAATATATCACGTAAGAAAATTACAAACACGAAGATGTTCAATATCCAAGAGAAAGTTTGCAATTGAGGGTGAATTCTCTAATGTTGATGTTTGAAGTACGTTTAGTTTGTCTAATATAACACTGTGGACAACCCTTATGTTTTACAAAATAAATATAGCCAAAGAGACAAAATAACTGATACTATAAATACCACACAACGACGTTTCTGGGATCCTTGTCCCTTTCATCGGGCGCTAAGAAGAGCCTAGAGCGACACAACTGCACTCGTCAGTTGACAAAACTCAAGTATTCAGAGGTGTACGTTGTCGGGTCGCTGACCTTGCGCATACGGTAAGAGTTGTTCGCTATTCCTATTGGAATAGTCGGCCAGCTGCCAACTGACGAGTGCAGATGTGTCTCTCTAGGCTCTTCTTAGCACCTGATGAAAGGGACAAGGATCCCAGAAACGTTGTTGTGTGGTATTTATATTATCCCTTATTCTGTCTGTATTTGGCTATCTTTCTGGTTATTAGTTTCAGATTAATCTAGAGAAAAGCTGAAGAACCATAAAACAGAATAACATATATTGTGAAGAGTCGTATTTGATGTCTACTTGATTATCAAAGTAATAAGTAACCAGATCTTCAGTGATGGATTTGTAACTATTTTTTTTCTATAATCAGTCAAAAAAAAAAGTCCCTGTGTTGAGGATCTGCAATGACAGTTCACGATCCCAAGACGGATAATAAAGACGGGTTGGTTGTACGAGAGACTGATTGTATCGTGGACCAGTAGCTTAAGAGATATTATCTTTCGCCGACGAGACGATGATTTCGCGATGCATAAGGATCTACTTAGGGTTACATACTGACAAGATAAAGGACGGACTGGTTTAGACTAATGGCCGTACGGGTGCGATAATTTCCCCCCAAAAAAACCACTAATGATAGATTAATATTAATGGAGTAAGAGTCGTAATGGAAAGTAAAATGACACCATAGAGGGAGGGGGGGGGAAATAAATTGAAACGGTGACAGGAATTGAAACGGAAGTAATAGGAACGCAAACTTTAATTTCTAAGGTTAACTAGAATTTAGAAACCACCAACAGTGTCACGACTGTAATTTTAAACAGTGAATCAGCAGAACATTTCCAGGATAAAACTCTCCCATGACTGTGGATGAAGGGAGGCGAACAACGCCTTTGGGATTATTTATTAATATGAAGTTTAACAATTTTGGTACGGCTACGACTAAAATTTCAAAAATAAAAAACTATGATGATTGTTTTTTACAATGCCAGCTTTTTTTATTATAATTAAGTTCTGATTTTGTGGCTAGTTTCTGAAAATAATTGGAAAGACAAACACGCACGTCTTGGAAGTAATTGTGATTACGACGGCGTTGCCCGGGTATTTACCACCCTGGTTAAATGCGAAATTTAAACTCAGCGACTCCTATAACCCCGGAATCGACACTGACCTCGGTCTTTTTTGCATTACATTTTATTAAACCCCTTCCACCACCACCCGTACGGTAAGGGTTCATCCCTCCCTTGCCTTATGGGGTTGAAATTAGATACTTAAAATTTCTAGAATGACGCTACGACCCCGTAAATGTTTTATTAGACGCTCATAATGGCCGTCTTAAGCCCTCAGTGTTTGTTCCTTGATCGTAAGTAGCACTCCGTGTGGACAGTTTCCCAAGTTTGTGACGGACTCTGGAGGTCATGATGAGGTGAGGCTGATCTTCTCGAGGAACCGAGAGTTTTGGTCAGCTACCGACGGGGCTGGCCCGTGAAAGCTGGAGGTCTGAGATTTACTGCGAGCAGACACACCTTCCCGCGGTTCCGCTCGGGTGCTCTGCACTTAGCTTCTCCACACGATCACCACGGCTTATCGCCACTATCTGAAAGCGGCGCCACTTTCGCTCCCTCTCCGCGGTAGCCCCAGAGATCTTCGTTAGACGCAACTGACTCGAATTTTTACATTGAAAACTTGTCCTTATTTTCCTGCAGTGCCGTTTTCATCTGTGATCTTGGGGGCCGATTACGACTAGAAATCTGTATCGGAACCTCAAAAGACGTGGTGGACGTGCGGTCGCACCACTGCAGGTTATCTGCCTTTACCCCCACGTGAAAGTGCAACTTCTTTACTTAACTTACCAAACTTACATATTCAACTTTATGCTGACCGTTGAAATGAAACATTTACTTCTGATGGAAAATTAATAATACAAAAGACAGACAAAAACTTCCTAACTCTCAAGTTCCATCAACACAACATAAATATTGTCCAGAACATTTTAACCTCTAATTAGTACCCTTTCTTCTTCTTCTTCTTTTATTGTCACTATAACCCATTGTGAGTTTTGGCCTTATTAACAATTTCTCCTGTGTCAGTCTCCGCCATCCTCTTGCTTTCATGGATTGTATATCCTTGTCGATGTCATCTACCCATTTTGTCCGGGGTCTCCCAATTGGCTTCCAGTCCATAATCCGTCTAGGTTGTTCTGCTTTCATCCATCCTAAGTACCAACCTTCCGTTCCTGATAAACCTAACAGTGTCCTCGTTATTCATGAGCTGCTCTACTTCTCTGTTTGTTCTAATTCTCCATTGGTACATACAGGGTCCGTGTATCCTTCTCAGTATCTTGCGTTCAAATATTCAAGTAAGTGCTTATCACTATTATTAAGGGTCCACATTTCACAACCACTACAGGTCCTTATGAGTGTTTTGGAAATTTTTAACTTCAATTCCCTATTTAACATATTAGATTTCATTAATTTTTCCATACATGTAGTAAGTCCTGTTTGTTTTATTTCACTTCCCACATTATTACTTTCACTGTTAAGTTTTCAGCCTAAATATGTGAAATCCTGTACTCGTTTAATTTAATATTATTTGTACCATATTCTTTCTTTGTAGCCATCATATATTTAGTTTTCTTTTCATTAATTATAAGCCCTCTGTCCTTAAGACAGTGGCCATCGTTTGTCTTAATTCATCTATATTTCTAGAGATGATATCAATATCATCTGCATATGCAGATATCTGGACCATTTTTGTTCCTATGTGTCCAGAGACATTAAGCCATTACAAGAGACAATGAGTACCTTTTAAATTTTATTAATACACACACAAAACTTTAGATTGAACAAAATACGTTGTACTGAATTGCTGAAATAACAGTAAGTTACTTTAATAAAACAGAAGGTGCACAGTATTTTGATGCATATAAACGCTACAGATCTTTAAAAAGTTATAAAACTTAGCTTAAAGTCTAAAAGAGATAATATTTATGATATACATTTATGTAAGCCACGATAGAAAGCCATTGTCTTGAGGGTTATGAACTGTAACTGTGGTTCTACAGCAAGATTTACATCGCGTAAATAAATCAGTTAATGTCAGGCGTTCAGGCCTCGCTGATTGATGAATGAATCGTTCGAACTCACGGACCTACTGTGATGATTTAAGTAAATTATTAATTTGACTGTAATTAAGTAATATAATTTATTTTATTAAAATTAGTCGATTTAATTGAAGTCGTTGCTGAAGCAAGAGGAGCGTCGAAGGCGGTACCACGAGAATGCGAGGCCGTGAAGCTCTACGGGAGGTCGGTTTTTGCTTTACTTATTACAACCCTAATGGCTCGTTCAGGGCCATTTGTTCTGGCGAGGAATCTGGCATGTGTTTATCTAGGATCTTAGCGGGGCAGGTTCGATTTTTCTAATTGCTTCCCTTTTCTAGGCTACGGCATCATTTAGAGGTTAATGTCTTCATCCTGAACCTCCCTCATACTTGACCTCTAATTTAGAGGTCTCGTACACCATCCGTCGGGATTCAGAATCACAGTTCGACTCTCCACAGGCAACCCTTATTCCACAATCAGTGTTTTCAATAAGGTGATTTTTTTTAATAATGAGGAAGACAGTCAAACACAGACAGAATAAGTGATGCTATAAATACCACACAGCCTTGTGCCTTTCTTCAGGTGCAGAAAATATGTAAGAGCCGAGAGGGAGACAACTGTGGGGGGGGGGGATTTTGTCAACTGACTAGTGCATTTGTGTCAATCTGTCTCTCTCTGCACCTGAAGAAAGGAACAAGGCTGTGTGGTACTTGTATCATCACTTATTGTGTCTGTATTTGGCTATCTTTATTATTATTAATTTTCAATCAGACGTAAATTTTTTAAAAGTGATTTTTATTTTATTTTAAGAGTAACCGTTCAGTTACAAAACTATTGTTATTTAATGCCTCCTTTCCATTACCAGTGTGTGTCAATGTCATGACTGAAAACTAAATCTATACAAATGTAATGTTGCAGTACTCACGTTTCCAGCATTTCTCCGTGTTGCCTCATCGGGGTTCAGCTGCACCTACAAGTAACAAATAAAAAATAAAAACATGATCATTTGCAACGAAAATCGTGTCATGTGTAAGTAATATAGTAATGTTAATAATAATAATAATAATATAGAGACCAAAACCTGTCCTCAGATAAGGTTGATTCGGTCGCGCGATTCCGCCCAGGGTCCTACGAGACTTCACGATCTTCTAAAACGCTAATTTTGTTACCATAGCCAATTGTGAAATTATACGTGACGTACGTTAAGTGTTTATTGAGACCCGGGATATTTACAAATTTATCCGAGAACACATTACGGGCGTATTCTGTTACAGTTGCAACGTTTGCTCTTTTTCTTTAATGTTCCACCATTAAATTTTTATCCTTCAAACGATAAAGTATTTCAATAATTGTAAATAAAAATACACGAATACACTTTTAAGGTATTTCGTTATTCTCAGTGTTTGTTCCTTACTTTTCAACACCCGTTCTTAGATTTAAAAATGTAAAGTCTTGTATTAATTGTGGTTGATCCCATTAAGAGTTAAAATCTTATTTCCATTCCATACATTTGTAGCAAAAAATACAATATTAATCAGTTTTAATTTAACGACAGTTTTGAGATAATAAAACAGTTGACGAGCTTCTACAGACACTTTTTATTTATATTAAGACGACGTTTTGATACCTTTTTTTTTATCTTCCTCAGGTATTTCCCTACATAGGAGGTTACTTTAAAACTAGCGCGAAAACAATCGATATTGGAGTCGAATCTAGGGTTGTGGCTGTCACTGAGATTAATTATGACAGTCAACTTGCCGTTTAACTCCCCCTTCCCCTCCCCCAAAGTGGTGGTGGTCAGGGGAGGAAATTTTTCAAACATGCCAAATGGTCATAATAATATTTATGGCGGGCCAATGACGTTGATAGTGCTTCTAGCAATACTGTTTGTATTAAATTTTAACTCTTTTCTGCGTGGGAGGGGAGTTCGCTTAGGGGGTCGGGATGGCGTGGGGTTGTTACTTAAAGGTACCGCGAAACCAACAGAGATTCGAGTGGAATCGGGGGTTATGGATATGTGACAACCCGGGAAACGCCTGGCACCCAGCTAGTTACACTATAAATCTAATCATCTGTAAATACCTCCGCTGTAGGAAAATACCATGAAGATGACGAAAAAGTTAGGAAACGTCGTTTGCACTAATTAATATACTTTCTACATCAAGGTTCAGTCCATTTGAACACACAGCAGGGCATCCATATTAAAAAAAATAAACTTAGTATGGTTTAATTAATTTATTGAACACGTTTCGCCATCGTTATAGCAAAGAAAACTAAAGGAATGATAAAACAACACGAAAAACAACCCCCCACTTCTTCGTATTATTATTATCAATTTTTTAATGTAATACGTTTAGTAGTCTGTAATTCATATTTCAGCTTACGTTAACGTGTCAGAAATATTTTCTGCAATTTTCTTCACTTACTATTTTTCCACGTCTATTTTCAGTTATTCTACATTTAGACGAACGTCGCCTCTACATTCAAACTACCGATTAAATCCGTTTGGGTATTTTCCACGAGTCGGTCTCTTGGTTACTTACATTTCAATGCAACTTTGTTTTATTTCTCCTTTTTTTAAAAAAAATTATTCTAGTAAAATGCTTGAAAACTGTAAACCCATTAATTCATTTTTCCCAGTGCAAATAACGTAAATTCCAGTCTTCCAGTCTCTTATGTGGATCACCTCATTTACACCCCCGATTTACCAAATCCACTTCTGCCGGCACTTTCCTTAACTCTCCACAGAAGGTGGAAACTGACGCCAGTGTTTCTCAGTCAATTGTCATGAAATCATGTGATTATATGGATTATTGTACATCTCATTCATCTGATTAAGAACGAATATAGTTCCTCCTTGCTTGTTTGTCCATATTTTTTAATTTTATAATAACTAATAATAAGGAAGACAGACAAAAGAAGTGGTGATATAAACACCACACAACGTTCCTGGGGATCCTCGTCCCTTTCTTCAGGTGCTGAGGAAGAGCCTAGAGCGACACAACCGCACTCGACAGTTGACAAAACTCAAAAGCGAAGAAAACACAACGACCAATGGGAGAGCAGAAGGTTTTAGCGTAACAATAAGGGCTCGTTTCACAGTGTCTGTTTGTACATTAATTGCTGTGATGTTTGATTTAATGTGAAGCATCTCTGATACGAGTCACCCTGGGCTGGGCTCAACGACTAAAATCTTAGCATTTTGCCAATCAAGTGTATGTTTTCAATTGATGAGGTGTTTGGAATCTTAACAGATTATCTCTGATATTAGACACATGTTCCCTGAGACGGATATTAAAAGGGACGTTTAGTTCGCCCTATGTAGCAGGCATTACAATTAGAACAAGAGAGTTTGTAACCTACACAATGTTTGCTGCTGCATACAGGAGTTAATCAAGTAGGAAAGAGTGTTAGCAGATCTGTAAATGATTTTGCTTCCGAGTTTTGTCAACTGACGGGTGCAGTTGTGTCGCTCTAGGCTCTTCTTAGCACCTGAAGAAAGGAACAAGGCTTCCTGCAACGTTGTGTTTTATTTATATTATTATCACATCTATTGTCTATCTTTCTTATTATTAATTTTCAATCAGACGTATTTTATTTAATTTTCTAATAAGCGTCGGAGGTTGTTTCGGGGGGATAATAAACAGGACAACGTTTGGTTCAGTCGGAGGACTTTTCGAGGAAGCAGTTGTTACTGAGAAGCGACCGTGACGACTGATTTGGGAGATTTATTGTTTGCCGGACCACCGCGATAACGCGGCGAGGCGAGGCGCGGCGAAAGTGACAAGTTGCTCACCAGCGCCGCTCGGCGGACGCGCGTGCAACTTCCAACACTGTTGTCCCGCTCATGGGGACTTTCGAATTTTTAATGGGGAAGCCAAGGGTCCCGCAAAACGCGTGAATGATGCCGATGGAAAGTTGCACTTGGTGGTCGGACAACGTTTTCGTTCTCCAGGACTGCAACTCTCATTTCATAACTTTACCACTCGTATTAATTTCATAATAGTGTCAGTACGTTTTGGATGAGTTCCTTGATCCATTTACAGACCCGTTTAGTCGAGTGTAACATAAGTATGACGGTAACCGCTGCTTTCGCAGCCCTTGGTTCTGGTAATCCACGTCATTGGTGCACGCAGGTCTGCCACTCTCCCAGGCTGAATAAGGAGTTCCAGAATGGGTCCTGGCAGTGTGACACACAACCGTCATCACTTAGACCCTAAAAAGTAACTAATCGGCCGTTTCAGCACGTTTTTTTTATAATATTCACCCCCCGTACATCCCCTTGAGAGTTTTCTAATGCTTCAAAAAACCCGACAGAGACTTTCGCATAACAGCAACTCACCAAACTTTCATCGTAATCGGATAAATGGTTTAGGAACGCACAGGGGGAGACACAGACATTCATTTTAATGTGTGTGTAGAGAAAATACGTTCATCCTGAAATAACGCATATTTATACATGTAAACAAAACCATTGATGACCTTATTAAGGACATTTTATTATTATGACGACGTTTCGATACCTTTTTTGTAATTTCTTCAGGTATTTTCCTCGAGAGAAGACCTCCTCAGTAATAAAATACCTGAAGAGGATACAAAAAGGTATCGAAACGACATAATAAAATAAAAAGAATACATACTCTGTAGGAAAATACCTGCAGAAGATAGAAAAAGGTATAGAAACGTCATAATAAAATAAAAAGAATACATACTCTGTAGGAAAATACTTGCAGAAGATACAAAAAGGTATAGAAACGTCATAATAAAATAAAAAGAATACATACTCTGTAGGAAAATACTTGCAGAAGATACAAAAAGGTAGCGAAACGACATAATAAAATAAAAAGAATACATACTCTGTAGGAAAATACCTGAAGAAGATAGAAAAAGGTATAGAAACGTCATAATAAAATAAAAAGAATACATACTCTGTAGGAAAATACCTGAAGAAGATACAAAAAGGTATCGAAACGACATAATAAAATAAAAAGAATACATACTCTGTAGGAAAATACCTGAAGAAGATAGAAAAATGTATAGAAACGTCATAATACATTAAAAAGAATACATACTCTGTAGGAAAATATCTGAAGAAGATACAAAAAGGTATAGAAACGTCATAATAAAATAAAAAAATACAGGAAAATACCTGAAGATAGAAAAGGTACAGAAACGTCATAATAAAATAAAAATACATACTCTGTAGGAAAATATCTGAAGAAGATACAAAAAGGTATCGAAACGTCATAATAAAATAAAAAAATACAGGAAAATACCTGAAGATAGAAAAGGTATAGAAACGTCATAATAAAATAAAAAAAATACAGGAAAATACCTGGATAGAAAAGGTACAGAAACGTCATAATAAAATAAAAATATATACTCTGTAGGAAAATATCTGAAGAAGATACAAAAAGGTATCGAAACGTCATAATAAAATAAAAATAATACATACTCTGTAGGAAAAATACCTGAATAAGATAGAAAAAGGTATAGAAACGTCATAATAAAATAAGAAGAATACCTTCTCTGTAGGAAAATACCTACAGAAAATATAAAAAGGTGCCGAAACCTCGTCATAATAAAAATTAATAATAAAAAGTGCCATGTAGTTACGAGCACTGCTAAGACACATGGGGACATATTGTCTGACATTGACATGCCTGAGCTCAGGACAAGGCGGGAGCAAGCGTCAGTTGCAGAGATAAATTATATGTAATTATATAGCAAAATGATCGCAATGCCGCGTTGTTTACTCTCAATGCCACCCGCACCACGCAGCCATGTAATAAAGACCTCAACAATCATCGCTGCTCGATTTATTGCGTAATGTCGTCCCGGAACAAATAACTGGAATCAATAAACGGATTTATGGCATGGGTTTTTTTTAAAAAAAACCAGCTATTGTGAAACAACGGCATCGTCGATGTGGTTTGTACAACGCTTTTTACTGGATAATAACACAGTTACAACTAATGCCAAAGCAATTTTCTGTTGTGAGACCATTAAGACAACGTAAGATGGATGGAACAGTCCACATTACGTCTTCTTATACATATATGTGTGTGTGTATGTATTTATTTACTTATTTAATCTACAAATGGACAGTTTCCGCGGTGGTTTAACGCATGAAATTACAATTTAATTACAAATTAAATAAGGGAAGCTACAATAAGTTAAAGCAGAGTAGATTAATATAATTACTTTAGAATATCAGCTGGGGTTAGGGACATTATTTCAACTATAAATACTTGTATATAACATTATATTAATTAAAGGTTAAGGAAGGAATTAATATTGTAGTGGGCTGCATAGAAGAACAGTGGAAAGACATCTCAGCACAGACACTAACTAACTATGTAACTATCTAAGGAGATTTACAGTAGTTTACAACGCAGCACCATCACTACACTTCACTACAGTCACTAGAGAGTTGAGATCAAGTATAAGAGGACTTTCTCAGAAAACTCTTGCAGATATTTATAATAATAATAATAATAATGTTTACTTTTCTATAAGTTCCAACAACACAAAATGGGATATCGTCAATCACTTAATAGAAATATAACATGATTAATATGTCTACAGATATTATACAGATACAAATATGTGTATATATTGTAGTAATTGGTAATTAAGGCATTGTTATAATTGAAAAGTTGAATTGTAGAGGAATCATTATTGGTGGATATAGAGCGGACGCCGCAACAAACCGGCAATGCAAAAAAAAGTATTGTTGATCGGTCGAGAAGGTTTTACGCGCTCAAAATTTACGAGACGAACGAACAGTTGGGCAGCGGACAGCAAGTAGAACAGAGTAAAAGAACGAACAGTTGGGCAGTAAGCGGCGAGATGTACAGATTAAAATTCTAATTCACGAAAACTTGAACAACCTTTGTCAGTCAGCAGTGAAGACTGAAAGGTCTAATTTAAAGAACGAGAGAAAGTGTTCCAGTAACCAGTACGCTGTTATATCAAAATGCAGAAACTGAACTAGTCTTCAGTCAACAGACAAAACCAATGAGGTGCATTTTCAACAAAAATCCACGAGACCTACAAATCCAGGTTGCAGTAAATCATCGAGAATCGACAAAGTTATTCTAAACCAACTAACAAACTACGCTAATTAGAGTCTGTGAGAACTTAGAATCAGTGATATCCCCAAAATTGTGCACGGAAAGTTAAAATGAGACTTGGGCTGCCGTAAGTAGAAATAAAACTTTAAAATCATTGTAAACCACGTTTAAAAGATAAACGTCAGATCGTTCTTTAATTATCGATAAAATGAGATCTTTAATTATTCAGATCATCCTTTATTTCTTGACTAAAGATTGAAATTGTTTAAATTCAATCTTTAGTATTATTTCTTCAGCAACAAATTTCGTCTATGTTCAGACGCTTTGATTCCCATATAAAGTAAATGTAAGTTTGATTATTTAAATTCTGTCATTTATCAAACCCAGTTCAAGACCCTGAGACCCCAATTATTTTTGTAATTTGAATACTTGTTTTAAAATTGTTAATAAATCTTGTTTAATAGTTTTCACGTAATAGTTCTTTTCATTTAAAAACGCCACATAGTTCATATCATGAATTATTGTCAAAAGAAGCAAGCTATATTTATATAAATTATTACAATATATTAATGGTCAACCATACAGTAGAGCGGCTTCTTAACTAGATACGTTTTTTAGGTGTATTGCAAATAACTTATTCTCTTCTCTCTCTCTCTCTCTCTCTCTCTCTCTGTATATATATATATATATATATATATATATATATATTTTTTTTTTAATGTATATTGTAACGACGTTTCGATACCGTTTAGTATCTTCTTCACGTATTTTGCAAATTAATATAATAAACTAGCACAACTAAACGAATTTAATAACTTGTTAATTTATTAACAAGTTAAGTTGTTTGTTTTGGTGTACTTTAGCTTGATTAATTTGTACAATTATACTATAAATCTAATAAATTTTTAAATGACTCCTGTATAGGAAAATACCTGAAGAAAAAACAAAAACTTATCGAAACGACGTTCCAATATAAATAAATACTTAAAATGAAAAAATTTACGTTTGATTGAAAGTAAAGAATAAGAAAGACAGCCAAAACAGACAAAAAAGGGGTAATACAAATACCACACAACGTTGCTTAGAAGAGCCTAGAGCGACACAACTGCACCGGTCAGTTGACAACACTCAAAAGCCAGTGCAGTTGTGTCTATCCAGGCTCTTCTTAGCAACGTTGTGTGGTATTTGTATTACCCCTTTTTTTGTCTGTATTGGCTGTCTTTCTTATTCATAAATAAATAGTGTCTGTGTAAGGTCATTAATTGTTTTATTAATTCAAGACAGACGTATAATTACACCTATCACCTTTTTTTTCTAGTTTTGGTGCATCGACTACTCTTCATTTTTTTGATATTATTTTTAAGTTCCCAACAAATTGAAGCTTACTGTAACCACGTTAATATTTTGCATGTTGATTTATTTCCTCGTGATCTGATTTCCGATGGTTCCGCAAGTAAGTGGAATCTTTCACAACGCGGCCGACACCTCGCAAACCAGAGTTTCTAACTCAAGCGCGCTCTAGCAGTGAAACATGGAACCGTCCAGGCACAGGTTCTGGAGGAAGCGTATAGAGGGCAGGTAACTCTTACAATATATCAACTACAAAGTGTAATTTAGCTGCACACAACTAAGGTAATAAGGCATTTAAGAGACAATGTGCATTCAGAATATATAATCAAAATTATCTGTATTATTTTTAATAATCCGCAGATTGTTTATCACTTTGCGGAAAATAAAATAAAAAAACTTAGAAAAAAAATTGAATAATACAATGAGAATAATTTCTCAGAATGTTTATAAGAACCTGCTCCACACTGCTTTGAGCTTTCAATGAACGTTTTATAATAAGTTATTAATTATGAAATAAGTAAAATGATATTTGTATGTATTTATTTAATCTACAAATGGACAGCTAGATGCATGAAATAACAATTAATTTACAAATTAAATAAGGAAAATAGAGTAGAATAATATAATTACTTTAAAATTTAAGTTTCGGTACCTTTTTGTTCAGGTATTTTCCAAATTAATATAATAAACTGTGTAATTTATTTACGTGCATGAAGTAACAATTTAATTAGAAATTAAATATAGAAAGTTACAATACACGAGAATAGAGTAGATTAATACAATCATTTTTAAATATAAGCTGGGTTTAGGGACATTAATTCAACAATAAAGACATGTATATAACATTACCTTGATTAAAGGTTAAAGAAGGAATTAATATTGTAGTGGCCTGAAAAGAGGAACAGTGGAAAGATATCTGAAAACAGAGATTAACTTTGTATGGAGCTGATGAACTAAGTAGGTTCTCATCTCAAACGATTTCACTCTTATGATATGAAAATTATTCACCTGATTTCTTAACACGGATGTTGTCGCTAAAGAAATTACCGGATATTTCATTGGTATATTCGGCCAGCTGCCTCCTAAACTGGTCCAGGCACGGAGAAGGGGGAATGCTGCGTCCCCACAGCAAACCCTTCTCCCGCTATCCAGGGAAGGGCGTGGGAAAAGTACCAAAGAGCCCGACCTACCTGATGCAGGTTTTTCTAGTGTTTGTCCTGCATCACTTTCAGGCGAATGCCTGACTGGATCCTTAAAGTACAGCCCGGGGGCCCCCAAGTTAACCCTTGGATACCTTCCACATCCCTTCCTATGCTATTAAAGCGGAGTTGCCACCACATGGATTAGCCTACTGTAACATGGTACTTGAAAAAAAGTTGAATTAAGGTTCCCACAAGCCGAGGCCTGTTGGGGGTCACAGACCTTGGCCATAAGGTCAGAGTTGTCCGCTGTTCCCATTGGAACATTCGGCCAGCTTCCCCCTAAACTGGTCGAGGCACGGAGAATGGAATGCTGCGTCCCCACAGCAAATACCTTTACCGGCATCCAGGGTAGTTCGTGGGACAAGTAACCAAGAACCCGACCTACCTGATGCAGGTTTTTTTCAGGGTTTTCCCTGCATCACTTTTAGGCGAATTGCCGGTTAGGATGCTTAACCAACAGCCCGGGGGCCCTACCTTCCTCTACTCTTCCTCATCCCCCCTTCCAGTCCTATTCCTATGCTATAAGAGGGGAGTTGCCACTACGTGGATTACCCTAATGTTACCCCCAAAAAGGATAACGGTAGAAACACATCAGAGAGAAAATCAACAAGGAAATTAGAGGATAAAAAAAAATCGGTGATATTCAAGAAAGAAAAATGAAAAGGATTAGGTTTATTGAGCGAAAGTATACAACGACTGGGTAATAAATCGTCCACAAGGAGAAATGAGTACAAATGTAAAGGTAGAGATTACTCAAACGTTTCGAACAGCAAAGAAACTGTTCGTCAGCAGGGAAGGACGACGCTCATGAAGGCGCATACTTTGTTATTGTGGAGAGGTGGATGTTCCGTCTCCATAGTGCTGGGATGAAGAAGCTAGGAGGAGGCTGCAGGGATTCAGACCCCAACAGAAGCAACGACGACACCGAATGCGAATTTGTGGTATCGAGAACAGCTTCATAGTAAAAGTGCAAAGAAATTAAATCTAGGACAAAAAAAAACACCCATAAAAGACTCAAACGAAAGCTTCCACAACTTGTAAATACCTGAACCCAATGCAATCAGCCAGATGTGTGAAATATTCACATAACCCTCCCTCCACATTATTACTTATTATATCACAGCAGTGAATTGCATATCACTTGCAGACACAGCTAAATATAGTTTGAAAAAAAGATACAGCTTGTTTGTTGCATGACTTAATTTAATTTAAAATAATTACGACGAGTAGTTGAGGACCTTGGAGCGTGTCGAAATATCAAGGAGAGATACAAACGTTGGAATTTAAAAGAGAGCTGAATTTTAAATCATCAATATAGCGAAATCCAAGTTCAGTGATGACATAAATTCAACATTTGGGCACAATAAGCGAGTTCATCCACGGAACACAGTGAATTACGCTATCACGGTAACAGAAAAGGACGAAGTTGTTCCTTAACGATAATGTGAAGCTAGTGGAGCGGAAAAAGGAAATAATGGACGTTCCGAATAAAAATCCAGTCACGAACCAAAGAAGAAAAATATTGGAGAGGCAATGAGTCAGCCCCCTTAAACGACGCATCCTGCTAGGACTATAAGTGCTCAAGGACGACATTATGCTGCGACAAAGACTTTAAACTCCGTAGAAAATCTTGCTTCAGTCCTGAATGGGGGAATCTGGCGACCTCTGAGCTTGTGCTGGCTGACGGACGACATCTTGCTCTTATAATCTACCTTTCCATTTGAGATATCTTTGCAGGCCACTACAACATTAATTCCTGCTTTAAATTTTTCATAATTAACCCTTTAATTAATATTAATAATGTTATATACATGTCTTTGTAGTTGAATCAATGTCCCTGAACCTAGCTTATATTCCAAAATAAATATATATCAATTTCCTCTAATAGTAATTAATTTGTAACTTCATACATCTACCAGCGGGCAAACTGCCCATTTGTAGATTACATAAATACATACATACAATGGGGAGGTAACGATATGATTTGGATTTTTCGGGTATTCCATTTTTTGGAATAAGGCAGAAAAGTGAAAAAAAGAAAAGAAAAACGAATAAGACAATAAAAAAACAGAAAGAAAGAGGTAACGTTATTATTTGGATTTTTCGGGTATTCCATTTTTTGGAATAAGCCGGAAAAGTGAAAAAAAGAAAAGAAAAGCGAAGAAGACAAGAAAAAACAGAAAGAAAGAGGTAACGTTATTATTTGGATTTTTCTGGTATTCCATTTTTCGGAATAAGGCAGAAAAGTGAAGAAAAGAAAAGAAAAGAAAAGCGAAGAAGACAAGAAAAAACAGAAAGAAAGAGGTAACGTTATTATTTGGATTTTTCGGGTATTCCATTTTTTGGAATAAGGCAGAAAAGTGAAAAAAAGAAAAGAAAAACGAATAAGACAATAAAAAACACAAAGAAAGAGGTAACGTTATTATTTGGATTTTTCTGGTATTCCATTTTTTGGAATAAGGCAGAAAAGTGAAAAAAAGAAAAGAAAAAAGAAAAGCGAAGAAGAAACGAAAAAATAGGAAGAAAGAGGTAGTGTGCAAGAAACGGGTACGGACTATCGTGTTGCGTATGTGAGTGTTATTCTTACTGTTCCAAACGTTAGAACAATTCTCTACATATATTTTTCTGAACTTCCAGACGATCGTCATCTGTTTAACCTAACTAGTTTCTTCTGTCTTTCTCTTCCTCATCTTTCTACTCCCAGACAATAGAGTACCCAACTAATAATGAGATTCTAACGATGAGGAACGTAGGTTTTCCCCTTGTAACTGCTGGATTCCGTCGTTTACTTTCCACAACGTTTCGATGGCTTGCACCGCCATCTTCTTGAACCGCTACTTTATCCAGATTCCAAGTATCCTAAAGTTGACGACTGAAGCCAACACTAGCGAGCGTGTGGTGTATTTAAGGACCTAACTAGTTTCTGGTTGCGGTGAAGTTTTCTTTTTTCCCGTCAGAGCCTGTGCGATACATAAACCGCACGTCCTTGCAACCGGCCTCTGCAAGACGGGGACTAGATCCAGTTCCCTTTTTCTGTTTTCTTTCTTTCACTTCCTGCTCCAAGTGTACCGAGAGTGTTACCTTTCTTATTTTTTTCGTTAATTCCTAAACAAACTACATTGCTACGTTTCCAAAACGACCCGTTTGTAGATGAAGTAAATGCTTATTAATAACATATCGGGACTGACTGCGTAGTAGTGTGTGAGACAAGCATAGTATAAGTAATGTATTTGAGAAGAGTGCAGCGGCCTACCTGAGGTGGTGAATCCAGGCCGCAGTGATCCATAGTTGTCAGTGTTTTTTGTTTGAGTAGATTGGCGGCAGTGCGGCGACTCTAGGTTAGTGTCACGCTGCATCTACTTTCTGTAACGAAGAAATAGAAACAGAGGCTTTCAGTTAAAGAAATCAGTCACTGTGTTTTCTCGTTCAACAAACTAACTACAGACTAACACAGGGCTCCTCGACCATTCCAGGCTTCAAGGATGTGGAATGTGTCTTTATTTTAGTTTGGTAACCGCTCAGTGCCAGTGACTAATAATACATACATGTGTTGGCACTTAAATAAAATTTCAATTATATTCTTTAATGAGTTATGGATGTATTGGTCCAAGTAATCACCTTTAATGAAAGCAGGAATAGACGAAGATAATGTGAAAATAATTATTTTTAAGGAAATAAAAAAATTATAAGCTTTGTTCTAATATCCATTAGCCAATTGAGTCGCTGCATGTATGCAGATCATTCTGAATTCTATTCTAATGTCTTTAATTTATATTTTTTAGAGTAACAGGCTACACGAGGTTAATCCACGTGGTGGCAACTCCCCTTTAATAGCATAGGAACGTATTTGAAAGGGTAGAGGAAGGTAACCAAGGGGTTAACTAGGACCCTCGGGCTGTAGTTTTGAGGATCCTACCCGGCATTCGCCTCAAAGTGATGCAGGACAAACTCTACAAAACCTCCATCAGGTAGGTCGGGCTCTTGGGTACTTGTCTCACGCGGATTTTCTGTGGGGTCGCACCATTCGCACCTCCGTGCCTCGACCAGTTTACGAGGGCAGCTGGCCGACTGTTCCAATGGGAGCCGACAACAGCTCTTACCGTATGGGCAAGGTCTGTGATCCCGAAACACACACAACTCTCCAAACATGACTCGGCTTGTGGGAACCTCAGTAGAGAGGAGGAGGTATCCCCCATCCAGAGCTCTGAGGGAAGGTTCACTTAGTCTTCTTTAATATATGATTCGATTTATTTAAAAAACCTACAATGAAAATCACTGCTATGACCGTAAAACATTTAAACCGCTGCCTAAAGAAATAAAAAGGGTTGTTTTTCGAAGTCAAACGAACGTTGGATAATTGTATTATTTTATTGATGAAACCTTTAAACCCGCGTGTATTTCCTTAACGTAATGGAATCCTTGTTCTTCCTTAACGTGTATTTCAATGGCAATCAAGGCCACTTTTTTTATTATTCTTTCTCCCAGCGACTGTAAATCTATTCTGGATGAAGTCGCGTGTATCGCGTCTCACCTTGTGACCGACACAAACCACCCAACTGTAATTACATTTTCACCGCATGACTTGCCATCTTCCCACATAAATTACCCGCAGCCTTACGTAATATTATTAGAAGGACCGTCTTTCTGCGTAGCTGCTCTGGACTTCTACCACTGTCGAATTATTAGTGCTAAATATCGCCTTTTATTTCCTTTGCTATTCCATCACCGAGCGATTTGATATTTTTCCCACAACCAGATCGATTGTATTCGACATTTCTCAACGTGATAAAGTGACAGATAATGTTTCGATAAGATAAATAAATCCACTGTCAAGAAGTTATGATAATAATAGCAAAGATAAGTAAATACAGACAGAAGAAGAAGTGATGACGTAATTACCACACAACGTTTCCTTGTACCTGTCTTCAGGTGCTGAGGGCGGGCCTAGAGCGACACAACTGCACTCGTCAGTTGAAAACACTCAAGTGTATGTTCTGGGGTCGCAGACCTTTGGCATACGCTAACAGTTGTCAACTTTTCCTATTGGAATAGTCGGCCAGCTGCCTCCTAAACTGGTTTTTAGCAGCTGACGAGTGCAGTTGTGTCGCTCTCGGCTCTCCTTAGCACTTTTCCTATCGGCATAGTCGGCCAGCTGCCTCCTAAACTAGTTTTTGGCACCTGACGAACCGCAGTTGTGTCGCTCTCGGCTCTCCTGAGCACCCTGAAGACAGGAACAAGGAAGCGTTGTGTGTTATTTACATCATCACTTCTTCTGTCTGTATTTGGCTACCTTCCTTTTCTTTTTTTTTCTTTTTGATTTATTAGACAAAACTTTTATCTTACGATTATTTGTTGTTACATAAAATATTATAGTGTATACAATTAAAATTATGTACATAATTAACCTGGAAACTTGGCACTTAAGTTAATCCAGCAATTAACATAATTTTGCAAATTTTTCTTGTATTTTGCTTTGGGTGTCTGAGGGGCGTACTTTGTTGAGTTATGAGGGATCGCTGGTGATGTTCAATATGATGGGATGGATTGAATGGGTGGGTGGGGTCTGCGGGTATGAGGATGGGGTGGGTTAGGAGGTGCCAGAGTGTTCTGGGGGAAGGATGAGGTCGATAGGGCGTTTTCTCTTGAGGCGACGTGCGCGTGGGGGTGGGGGAGGGTTGCAATGGAATTGCTGGATCGTGGTGTTGGGATGATTGAAGGTGCTTTTGATTAATGAGTTTACGGATTTGGTGATTATTGAGTTGACTTGGGGAAGTTTAATGTTGTGGTGGATGATGGAATTTCTGAGGTACCAGGGAGAGTTGGTGATGGTGCGAAGGATTATGTTTTGTTTGGTTTGGATTTTGGCTGAATGGCTACCTTCCTTATACAGCAACTTCTTCGCCACTAGTTTCAATGCAGTCCTGACAACTTTCTTGACCGGGCAATTGCACGTTACCTGTACTCGAGGGATAAGATCGCCACGAAGCCGTGGGATGTCGCCTGGCTGTGGACTCTTTGAGGACGAGCCTTCACGTAGACGAGTAACGGATCGCGAGCAGCGTGACAGCGCAGCCCCGTGACGTTTCTAACAAGGACATTTCCTTTCAAACCAAATGTGTTATCCTGATACTCAGTTAAGCGTGACCCAAATTTATCAGTCCCTAAATTTATTCCACCCACGAAAGATATCCTAATTTATGTTGTTAAATTACCAATCAAATAATTTCTTACGACCTGGGAAAATGCCGTCTACAGAAATCATTTCAGAGAATTTGAACTTTTTTCTTATTGTGTTTGTTAAACTAGGAGATACGTCAGATAATTTTTAATGCTGATGACACGAAGGACAAACGAAAAGGAGGCAAAGAATAATCAAAGACACGCAAAATGTACCTGAATAACATTTTTTGAGTATAAACCCACTGAGGAGGATTAACCTTTTTTTTAGTAACAGGCTACATGAGGGTGGCAACTCCCCTTTAATATCATAGGAAGGGGATTTAAAAGGGGGGATGCGGAAAGGTAGAGGAAGGTAGCCAAAGGGTAACTAGGGGCTCCCGGGCTATGGTTTAAGGATCCTACTCGCCTAAAAGTGATGCAGGACAAACCCCTAGAAAAACCTGCATCAGTTAGGTCGGGCTCTTGGGTACTTCTCCCACGCCCTTCCCTGGATGGCGGGAGAGGGGGTTTGCTGTGGGGACGCAGCATTCCCTTCTCCGTACCTCGAGCAGTTTAGGAGGCAGCTCGCCGAATGTGTGAATGATGAAGCACCCGGGCAACGCTGAGCAGCTAGCTAGTAGCCTAGTAATAAACACAGGTTTATATTTAACAAACCCTGTAGACACTTCTCCGAGGTTCAATGTTTAATTAAACCCCAGAGCAGGTTTTGCAGAGGTAATGAAGCACGGAGTGTGAATGTAACGAACACGAAATACTTGAAGAAACCCGAGTCTTGAGTCATGCAATCAAGTTTTTCACACGCTCGTTCTAAACACACAGCTAGTTGTTTCTTCCCACGTGAGTCCTTGGAAAATTAGCCACAAGTACAAGTGGTCGGCGAGGAAAACTTCCTTCCAAAGTCCGCTCAGAGCGCAAACACTCCTCATTTTGTGATCCACTTCAGTTATAATACCGTACTTTTAACTATTAACCGGAGAAATTTATTGTAACTGTTCAACTAGTGTTCCTGTTTTTTTTTGCAAAATTCCCTCTCCAAAATTCTTACGACATCCGCGTTCGACAACAAGCGGCAATTCCGCGTCCTTGAAACGTCATTTTATGTTAATATCTACTAAAGTAATTCTATAAACTGCGACACGTGAAGCTGTCACGTTAAATCACGGTTTCGAAACTCTTCAGTCGCCGGTTTTTTCGCTGTGACAAGAAAAAAGGCCTGTCTCGTTACATCCGTGGAATAATGGGTTGGACAAGTGGAATAAGGATTTAAAATAGATTCAGTCCGATTTTATCTGCTGACAGAAAGATGCAACACACTTAAATAAGATGACTACTTAGATTATTCGTGTATTCCATTGTCTCGGACTAAGACAAGTGAGAATGAAAAAGTTAAAAGGGCAAAGAAAAGTAAAAAGAGAAAGAAAGAGGCAGGTCAAAGAGATGACGACAAAGATCGGCTAGAAGATTCTTTCTGTTTTACTTTTAGATTCAGTCCAATTTGAAAGATGCAACACACTTAAATAAGATTATTATTTAGATTATTTGGGTTTTGGACTAGACAAGTGAGAAAAAATAGTGAAAAAGGCAAAGAAAAGTAAAAATGAAAGAAAAGTAAAACAAGAATAAATAAAGAGACAGGTCAAAGAGATGACGACAAAGATCGTCTAGAAGATTCTGTGTTTTTCTTTTCTTTCGCTTTTATTTTTCATTGCCTTTTCCAGTTTTTCCTTTGTCACTTGTCTACTCCAAGACAATGGATAATATAAACAGTGTGTTGCGTGTTTCGTTTACCAGCAGATAAAATTGGCCTGAATCTATTTCAAATCCTTCTTCTCGATTCCCCACTTGTTGAACCCTCGTGACAGCCAAGAGTTTCGTCATAAGGCACCCCAGAGACGGCAATGGTCGCAGAGTTGATACAAAAGCTGACTTTCAATCTCGGCTTTTGCTGCGTAACGCAACGTTGCACGAAACTTTTACGTAAGAGGCTTTTCTTTAATTAACGACCGTGGCGCAACCTTGGGTTCTTCGCTTCCCCCCCCCCCTACCCTGGAGAAAGAGAAGACACCGTCAAAACGCATTTGGGTGTCCCGAGGAATGCACTACGCACAGGATGTGAGGGAGAATTGTTGCGATATAAACGAAAGGCGAAAGGCGGAAGTGAAGTAACGAGAGTGAACGTTAAAACCAGGCACGAGGGAAAAAAATACCAAAATATACTGTTCTGTGAGGTAAAATAAAATTTATTACCGAAATAAAGTTAGAAAAATAAGTAGTTATAATGATTTTTTAAAATTAAACGAATAATTCTATTTGCTTGGAGTATCCGTTAACAATAAATAGTGTTAATAATAAGAAAGATGGCCAAATACAGACAATATAAGTGATAATATATATATATATATATATATATATATAATCTTCTATATATATATAAATGAATTGCTGTTCGTTAGTCTCACTAAAACTCGAGAACGGCTGAACGGATTTATCTTATCTTAGTCTTGAAATGTTCGTGGAGGTCTAGGGAAGGTTTAAAAGGCGAGAAAAAATCGAATAATTTCCGGGGAAAACCCTAAAAACAGCCCTTTTCTATTTCCCATACAAACGTTTTCTAAATAAAATACAAATCTACACCAGTCGAGCAATTTTCACCAAATTTCGTACACGTGTGTCTTTGCGACCAGGAAACAAACACTGTCGGGGTGAGACGCGTCTTCCACCCCCAGAAGCGGGGGTGGAAATATTTAAACATACTAAAACAGCCGATATTTGAGTCGGATAAATATTTTTAGGGGTCAAAGATATTGATAGTGTTTCTACCAATGTTATCTGAATACAATTTTCATCCCCTACGCCCTTTGAAAAGGACACCCTTCGGGTTTGGGGTGGAGATGCTTTACAGTAAAATAACGCGAATACAACCGAGATTGGAGTCAAATCAAAGGTTATGGAAGTCACTGTGTTTAGTTACGACATTCAAATTGGCATTTACCCCCCTCAGATGCAGGGGTAGCGGGGTGCAAATTTTGGAACATGCAAACACGGCAGATATTTGCGTTGAAGAAATATTTTTCAGAGTTAATTCTAATGATTAGGGTTCGAGTAGCGTTACATAAAAATTGCGCAAAAGCAGCCGAAATTGGAGTCATATCGGGGGTTGTGTATAAATGACATCTCGGGCAACGCCGGGCACCCAGCTAGTGATATATATTAATATTCAACAAATTATTTTATTCAATTTTATTTCTCCTTTTACTTCCATCACATCTCCGACCAAAGATCTCCTTCTCCCAACAACCAATCAGAGACCCTCATATTACAAACATATTACATTATCTTTCTTTTCCTTATTATACTCCAGCTAGTATATAAAGTTCTATATTATCACAATTGGAATTCCGTATATATATATTTATTATTTTGTCTGTATTTGGCTATCTTTCTTATTATTAATTTTCAATCAGACGTATTTTTTTTTTTCATTTCTATAAATCGTGCTGCTAATTTAAATTCACAGATTCCTAATTTAAATAATACATTGGCGATATTTTGATTCACATAAATTATTATTAGTTATTTCCTCGCACTTAATGGTGCATGTGGTAGAGAGTTTTGCGCCATTCAAGGTGATACGTCTTCAACCAAATTCGCGTTTCCTTTCAAAAAGTTTGGCAAACAAACAAACCTTTGTGAGGAAATCTCCGACATCACTAACACCTAAAAAAAAGGGAGGGGGGGAAGAGTTTAGGACCATTCATCTCTCGACATCGAAGGAAATAAGCACGATTTTTCCAGCACAGACTACTGTAGAGATAACGCTGTCAGCGACCACCATAGAAGCGGCTGGAAGACTGGATGTTGCACCCACGATGGTACAAGGTCGCATATCGCCAATGACGAAGCTGACTCTGGACATGAAATTTGTTTACAATGGTGAGGTAACATTATTATCTACATTATTCAGGTATTGCATTGTCTTGGAGAAGATAAGTGAGCAAGAAAAAGTGAAGAAAAGGCAAAGAAAAATAAAAGTTAAAAGTAAGAAAGAGGCAGGTCAAAAGAGAGGACGAGCAAGATGTTCTAGAAGATCAGACCAGAGATGTAGAGATATACTCCAAGCGAAGAAGCAAAGAAAATAACAAAACAGAAAGAGGGAGGCAAGAAACAAGTTGGGTTAAAGAGAGGACGTAAAAAATCGTCAAGGAGGAGATATCAGAGTTTTTTCGCTACTGTTCGAAACGTCGGAGTTTCTACATATTTCTCTGAACGTCCTGACGGTTTTTCACGTCATCTCTTTAACCTAACTTGTTTCTTGCACACTGCCTCTCTCTCTTTGTTCTTCTTCTATTCTTCGTTTCCTTCGCTTGGATCATATCTCTACATCTTTCTCGTCCTCTCTTTGGCCTGCCTCTTTCTTCACTTTATCTTGCTGAATATCCCGCCAAAGTCAATGTGAAGCTCTTTATTCACCCTCAACCAATGAAGGTCCTCAGTGAAGCTACAGGGTTCGAGGCTGGCTGATTCCTGCTGTCAGCGATGTTAACGACCACACCAGCTCAAGGTTAAGGTTGGAGAGTAATCTGGGAACACGAAGGCCATCTCCACCTCTTATCTGCACCGTTAACCCAAATTCCCCAACCTAGGCGAATAGTTACTTTCAGGGGCGATCCTAAATCCACAATCCTCTTTTTCGTATTCCGTTCGGGTCACTTTTGCAGTTGAAAACGTTAGATTTAAAGTCACACCTTCCCCTCAAATTACAGACCCAGTATTCAAAGTAATGAAACTTGTCTGATTTAGAACCCAATTGTCAAATCTGGTTTATTTTTTCATTACCCTTCGCCCCCTGTGATTCAAAATAATCCAAATATTTTTCCTATTCCATGTGAAACATTTTACATGATAAATTTTTACACATCAAGTATATTTAGCAATCTGAAATATATCCAAATACAAACGAAATAAGGGATGATATAAATACCACACAACGTTTCTGGGATCCTTGTACCTTTCCCTCAGGTGCTAAGAAGAGCCTAGAGTGACACATCTGCACTGTTTTGAGTTTTTTTCAACTGTTCAATAAAAAAAAGGGATCATTGGCAAAATGCTAATATTTTAGACATTGACAACCAGGTACAATTCCAGAGATGCTCCATATTAAATCAGACATCACAGCTATTTGATGTACAGACAAAGACACAATGAAACTCAACAATTGCTGTGATTCCTTATTGTTATGCTAAACCTTCTGTTTTCCCATTGTCGTTGCTCGCATATTGTTAAGCTAACCATTGTCATTGCGTTTAGCCAACTCTAGCTCTAGGCTCTTCTAAGCACCTGACGAAAGGAACAAGGATCCCAGAAACGTCGTCCTGTGGTATTTATATTGATTACCCAAACCGTGGTCTAATTTCGGTGGATTGGCTGAGAGTCCGTGACGTCAGCTTTATCGCCATGTTATCCGTGCTGTCACATCTGTTCGCAATCCAAAACATTTGTGTGGTCTGCGCTCACAAGTGCTCCTTCCTCTGCGCCCATTGTTACGTGATTAACGACTACAAACACTGATATATCTGGCAGACGGCTCGTCACCCTGGGAATTTAAGGGTCCTAGTGACAAAATACTCTTCTTACGTATTAGCTACGAAATTTACACCAGAAACTCTAGAAAGAAGGTTGGACTTACTGAGGGTGAAGTTAATTTTACCAGCCTCAAAATTATCACAGTAATCATAAAATCCCTCTGTGGCATGCTGACAGTTTCCTTCATTAATCTATTAAATAAAACAGTCTAATAAATAAATCAGTGTTTATATATATATATTGTAATATATAGCAATGAAAACAATTTAATATGATAGTTAGCCACACGTTGGTGACGCCAAATTGTAATAATTAACTATTTAAACAACTAATAATTACAATTTGGCGCCACCAACCTGTGGCAAATTATCATATTAAATTGTTTTCATTGCTATATATTACATTTTGGTGCCCAACGTGGGGCTAATTATTATTTTATCATTCTTGTTTATTACAATATATATATATATATTCTAGAAATCTACACCCGTGGAGCAAATTTCGTACACGTGTTCCTTGCCACCAGGAAACAACCACCGTCGGGGTGAGTCACGTCTACCACCCCCCTGGAGCGGTGGTGGAAATATTAAAACTTGCTAAAATGGCCGATATTTAAGTATTTTTTTTAGAGGTCAAAAAGATTGATACTGTTTATACCGATGTTGTCTGTGTATAATTTAAACCCTCTTACAGCATGGGATAGGAGCAACCCTTAGGGGATTGGGGCTGGAGGGAACCGTTTCAAGAAAATAACGAGAATACAACCGCAGTTGGAGTCGAATCCGGGGTTATGGATGTCCGCTGAGAATAAATTTTGACATTAAATTGGCCAATTACCCCCTCAGGGGCGGAGGGGGGGGAGTGGAAGACAGTTAAGAACATCTAATAATCTTTATACATTACCGACATTAGAGTGAATCAACCAATTAATATTATATTAAAGAATAAATATTAAAAATTGATCTCCAATTCAAAACAGGTGAAAATTCATATCAAAGTTGCATAACAATTAATAGAATTCATATGAATGTGGGGGAAGAATAACGGTTAAGTAACAGAGTTATGGGAATACATTAGCGAATTATCGAGCTAATTTCTTAACAGCATGAATATGAATTAGGCCCCTATAGACGGCAGTCAGCAAGTGGCACAGCAGTCAGTCAGTTTGGTTCTGCGAAATCGCATTACGTCATGTTGCGTCATTCGCGACAGAAATCACTTTTATAAATAATGAATCTCCATCCTTGATGGTTGTTGTGAGAATATTCTTAGGGAGCGTCGGTAGAAGGAAAAAGTTAGACATAAAAACGACATTTCCATTTTTATCTGCGACGTCGGCCGGCGCGTGCAGCACGTAAATATAGTAATAATTATTTTTCCATATTTTTAAGAACCTTCATTTCAACGGTGATAATTTCTGCCTCAGAATTGCGACCGCTAAGTAGCCATGCGAGTGCTCTCAGGATCTGGCCAACTGCGCATGCGCAACGAAATACAAATGAGTTTCAACTATTCGGTAATTATAATAGTTTTTATAATATTCCTTCATCTTTTGGTAATATCAAAAATATCACAACAGTTAAGAGACATCATAATGCGAAAAAGGTAAATTTTGATTGAGGAACAAATAGCAATAAAATACTATTAACAGAGGAGGAAGAAGAGCTGAAACTGAAACCAGGAAAAAAGAAAAAGAGGTTAGTTGGTAGAGAAAAACTACAAGTAAAGACAGGGAGACAGAAAGAAATAAAGTTATATGCTGGGACAAGAGGTAAACTATAACAGAAAACAGAGGATTTGTCAGAGACGAACAAAGAGGAGACGTAGATAAAAAAAAATATTCAAGGATGAGTGGTCCCGAGTTTGTAACTTAGGAGATTGCAAATTTATGGTTGAGTAATTGAAATATTTGTAAATATATTTCGGGTTAGAAATATTTTTTCCTTGCATTATTTCGTGCCAGATGTACAAATAAAGTCCACTATACTATATCTTAAGCATAACAATGGTTCTACCATTATTATTAATTTAAAATGATGAATTTACGTCTGATTGAAAATTAATTACAAGGAAGATAGCCAAATAGAGACAAAAGAAGTACCACACTCCGTTTTTGGAAACCTTGTAACTTACTTCAGGTGTAGAAAAAAATGCAACTGCACTAGTCACAACTCCAAACTTACTAGTGCACTTTCTTCTGCACCTGAAGAAAGGAACAAGGATCCCAGAAACGTTGTGTGGTGTTTATGTCATCACTTCTTTTGTCTGTATTTGTCTATCTTTCTTATTATTTATTAATTTGTGATTATCCACGGTTTGTCCAATTTTAAAAAGAAAGCAATGTGTCTGTAGTTGCTAAAATAAGAGTTCGACATTTACGTTTATATTCAGTCAGAGATAACTGTACTGCGAGTAAAATAAATAAGTGTAAATCTTGACGCCTCGTGATAGATGCTCGACCACTGCCGTGCTTGGCTGTGACGTCACCTCACATCTGTTCCATGACGTTGAATTCTTATTTACCCTGAACGATGCATGTGAGAGCTGTTCTCTCGCAGCCAGAACCTTTCTCGAGACACGGAGTGGCCTACCTTTGGGGATACCTCCTCCTCTCTCTAGTTTTTTGAATTAAGGTTCCCACAAACCAAGGACTGTTTTGAGATGTGAGTATTTCTGGGTCGCAGACCTTGGGCATACGGTAAGAGTTTCCATTGGAACTGTCGGCCAGCTGCCTCCGAAAGTGGTCGAGTCGCGGTGAAGGGAATGCTGCGTCCCCACAGCAAACACCTCTCCCGCCAATCTGGGAAGGGCATGGGATAAGTACCCAATAGCCTGCTTACCTGATGGAGGTTTTCTAGGCATCACCTTTAAGCGAATTGCCGGGGCCCCTAGTTAACCCTTGGCTACCTTCCTCTACCCTTCAGCATCCCCACTTTCAAATCCCTTCCTAAGCTATTAAAGGGGAGTTGCCAGAAGTTGGATAAAACTCATGTAGCCTGGTACTAAAATTTACTCGAATAAATATACAGACAGCTGGATAAATAGACTGGTGTTTAAAAGAGAGTGTGGTGGAGGATATAGGAAGAGAGGAGCCAGAATAAAGGGAGCAAGTGCAATATGGAGAATGGAACAAAAAGGAAATGAAGACACGGTGGGGCGTCGTGACACAAGTGTAGAAGTAAGCAAAATGGCTAGGCTAGAGGGAGGAACACATGACCTGTGGCAAGCTCGTGTGATCTGCAGGGCTGCCTGGAATGCGGTCTGTCCGCTGACGTCACGTGGGAGCCGCGGCAGCGGGAGTGGGGAGCGCGAGGGAGCCGTCGCGGAGCGGCAGTGCCGATGGAGTCCGTCGCCATGGAGGATTTGCTGTCGGAAAGGGCGCAGAGGCTCTTCCTGCTGTCCGACCACGAGCGGAAGGGCTTCATCGTGCGCAGGGACATGCAGGTGAGTCAGTGCCCATCTGTCATCCGCGCTGTCAAATGTAATAACCATAACCATGTCACTTAACCCAAATGTTCAGCTGGTAGTTCGGACATTTAACAGGCATTTTTCTCCTATGCCGATTGCAATTTCCAGAGGTTCAAGTCCCTACACCTGTGTAGAAAAGCATATATTTATTTTGTCGTTCACCCATCTACGGGGTGACGTCACCTGCCAGCTCCAATACAGCTGCGACTACTATAGACACTGGTTTTCATGTAACATCTGTTTTGAATAAATAAAATTCAAGTGATTCCTCATACAGACACTTTTTATATTTATTACGACGACGTTTCGATACCTTTTTGTATCCTCTTCAGGTATTTTCCTACAGACAAGACTTTAGCTTGTTTATGTTCAGTTTGTACAAATCTAATCGTTCTGTAGGAAAATACCTGGAGGAGGTACAAAAAAAAAGGTATCGAAACGTCGTCATAATTAAAAATAAAAAGTGTCCGTATGAGGTCGTCAATTGTTTCATTACAGACATATTGGTTTTTTTCTTCACGTCGTCTTGCACGAAGGTACAAAGCGCCTTGATAACGACCAGCGAACGATAACAGTAACTGAACGATAAAGATTTCTTCAAGCTCGCGTAAGAATGTAAAAGTGAATGTGACGCAACTCCAACACACACACACACTCTTTATTCTCCTTCTACGAATAATAGTTTTGTTATTTGAAGACTATTCCTGTCGTTGTAGATACAGTGTCCATTCCTGAGGAGTGACACCCTTCAGGGTAACTGCAACCCTACTAAACAACTAAACAGTCTGATTCTTCCGCAACAACCTCAAGGTCCCTTTTTGGGACGAATCTGTTTAATATATATTTTTCATTTGGTAACGTTTCGAGACCTGTGGAAACGGGAAGTAAAATGCACAATCGAAGTAAACATAATAGCAAAAATTTAAATTTCAAAAGGGCGGAAAGGGACGCAAGCAGAAGCCGGTAATGACGCTGGGGGTGGGGGTGGGGTGTGTAACACAGAGAGCATCGGCATAGCAATGGGAGATGAAAGGAAACCCGCAGGTTCTTCCGCAATGGACGTCACTATTAACGCTTTCACGCTCGTCACGTTGCATTGTGCTCCGTTATAAACTAAACAGAAAAACGCTCAACATTCCCCACGTCTTCGGGGCCAGTTGGTGACGTCACTCCCGCTAATGTTTTTAATTAAGTCTTGTCTTCGTAAGAATTATGATTCCGCAAAATTGAAAATTATTTAAGTAATCGACTTGTAAATAAATGGTCGGACAGTGGTTAAGGATGGCTGATGATATTTTAACCTTTTCCATTGTCATTAGCCCTTTATTGTAACCTCCCTTATTTAATTCGTAATTGAATTCTAATTTCATGCATTTCCCACCGGGGCAAACTGTCCATTTGTAGATTAAATACACAAACATATTGTCTACAAATCTCGGTGCCCAGGTGGAAGGAACACGATTGAGTGAAGGTGATCGCAGTCACGACTATTACGAACGAGTATGACTAAGTGGAATGACGTCATCGTGATCGTGGACCTTAAATTCGGAGGAGGAGTACACTTTAGCAAAATAATGGATCGAGACAGATTTACATACAGCACCGTTAATAAGTTAATGCAGTTAATTACAGTCAAATGTTTATTTATTGATTTATGACGTTTCGGTACGTGTGTGTACTTTTCTCAGGTCTTTCCTGTGGAGAATTTGTACAAAATCAAATTTGATGTTATCAAAAAGCTAATGAATTTACAAGAGTGGCTCAACAATATTTATTATAATATGTATAATATATATATATATATTTTTGGTGTAGATAGGCTATGTATAGGGTAATCCCCTCTTATAGCATAGGAACGGGATTTGAAAGCGGGGATGCTGAAGGGTAGAGGAAGGTAGCCAAGGATTAACTAAGGGCCCCCCGGGCTATATTTTAAGGATCCCACCCGGCATTCGCCTAAAAGTAATGCAGGACAAACACTAGAAAAACCTGCATCGGGTAGGCCGGGCATTTGGTACTTGTCCCACGCCCTTCCGATGACGGGAGAGGGGTTTGCTGAGGGGACGCAGCTTACCCCTCGCCATGCCTTGGCCAGTTTAGGAGGCAGCTGGCAGACTATTCCAATATATTTATTATATAATATATATAAAACTTTTATATATATGTGTGTGTGTGAGAGAGAGAGAACATGTAGAAAAAATTTACGTATGTAATTGATTCAGAAATATATTTATTCGACGCAAAAAATCTGGTTGTTAACATGATTGAAAATTACTAACCCCCCCCCCCACCTCCGCCCACCCCCGCGCGTTGACTATGTCGTCTTAAATGTGCTCCGGGACATCCATTAACCCGATTTGACTCGGATGTAGGTTATTTCTGCGTTATTTTTATGTAATTGCACCACATCAATATTTATGTCAGATATATATATATATAAATATAAATATATATATATATATATATATATATATATATATTTAACAGGCTTAACAAATGAAAAATTTAAGTCGGATTGAAAATAATGAATAAGATATAATGTATTTTTATAATCATATTCAGACAAAAAGGGTAATATAAATATACCACACAACGACATTTCTGGGATCCTTGTCCCCTATCGTCAGGTGCTCAGAAGAGCCTAGAGCGACACAACTGCACTGGTCAGTAGAACAACACTCAAAAGCCTAACAAATTATTAATCTAAATCAGATTAATGTTTGACAATTTGACCTAATGTTCCCAAGAAGGAGACTGAAGCCCTCAAAAATTTAGAAATACAATTTCTTCTCAATTAGGATACACAAATTAATGATGAAAGGTGAGTCAACTACTCTCTGACTGTATTCCCTATCCCTCTTTGAATCTATATGCTTTTCATCTTCAGTAAGCATTTATCAGCTTTTTTAATAATTACAGTTAACTCAAAAATTATTTTAAAAGATTTCACAAAAAAAATCAGATGATTTTTGGATATAGTAAACATTAATTTAGATTCCATATTTGGGGAGAGCCTTTTAATTTATATATGTAATTTTTTCCATTTCTGAGATACTATGAAAAAGTAAACAATTTACACCATTGCTTTTCAGTTGAAAAAATAATACATATATATTATTGATCACTTCTTTTGTCTGTATTTGTCTATTGCTTTATTGTTTAGAAATGTTAAAAATTCAAAAGAGAGCCAAATGAATAATGAATAATTTGAAGCCAAAAAAAAATATGTATATGTATATATATATATATTAACATCATACATATATATATATAAGTTGTAAATAGCCATATGTAATTAAATAATCCTGGATTATTACATACCAGTCACACTGCGGTTGCCTTAAGGTTAGTCAGCTGCTCCCATTTGTATCCAAGTGAGTTAATAATTTTGACATCATTTCTGAAATGAAAAATTTAAATCTGTTTTATTATAAATTAATAATAAGAAAAATAGCCAAATACAGACAAATGTGTATCATCACTTCTTTTGAAGAAAAAGTTCTGTTTCAACCTGGGTAACAATGCCTAGAATATGACGGCAGTGCATTTGTGTCCGTCGAAACGTCGCGTTTCAAACGCATTGTTACCCAGGTGGAAACCCGGGAACTTTTTCTTCAACAAATACACCGGGAAAGCCTTCGTTCTTCGATCACTTCTTTTGTCTGTATTTGTCTATTGCTTTATTGTTTAGAAATGTTAAAAATTCAAAAGAGAGCCATATGAATAATGAATAATTTGAAGCCAAAAACACTACTTAATAAAAATGAGGATATGAGCCTACCTTTATATATATATATATATATATATTTTAACATTTGAGAAAAATACATAAAAACGCTTGTAACTCCTAAACCGTAAGAGATACAGCGTTAAAAATAGCCCCATTCGGGTTCAGACAGGTCCCTACCTGTGGAAAAAATATTTTACCAAATTTTCGTCTTTTCTCGAGAATTAGGTATCTATCCGTATAGAAGCGGCAACACTGATTACAATGTAGTTGAGCGCAGATCGATAAGTGCAGCAGTTTCTCAGATATTGCTGTTTTTCCATTTCTTTAAAAAAAAAATTGCCCTTATTACTGAGAAATATATATTAAAGTTCACTATTATGTCTTTTCTATTTTAGCCTTGTAGCAAGTAATTTTAGATGTACTACCTATTTTCCTCTGTAAATTATTATTTGATTTTCTGAAATGTTAATGAGAAAACTGTATTTCTTACTGGCTTTCACACATACTACCTGCAGAGTCACAGCAGCCATAAGTTTTTATAAACCTCATTTGTGAGGAGCACTAGTAGTTGAAAAATGGATGGATATATATTCATAGTGGTGTTTAGTGGAAATTTATTCATATCCTTCTAAAATACTACATAAATTTTCATAGTGATTGATTCATTTTGAAATGCCTGATGATGTGTTTTAATGTGGGAGAAGGTAATACAAGTATAAACATTTGTGCAGAGAAATATATATATATATATAATATTATTCAGTGTCTGCTGTTTAAAAAAATTAATTACTAAAATGAAAAATTTACATCAGTTATGAAAATTAATAATAAGGAAAATACTCAAATTCAGACAAATATATATCATCACTTCTTTTGTACAAAACATACTCCATATAACCATTTATATATATATATATATATATATATATATATATATATATATGTAATATTATTCAGTGTCTGCTGTTTAAAAAAATTAATTACTAAAATGAAAAATTTACATCAGTTATGAAAATTAATAATAAGGAAAATAATCAAATTCAGACAAATATATATCATCACTTCTTTTGTGCAAAACATACTCCATATAACCATTTATTTATATATATATATATAATATTATTCAGTGTCTGCTGTTTAAAAAAATTAATTACTAAAATGAAAAATTTACATCAGTTATGAAAATTAATAATAAGGAAAATAGTCAAATTCAGACAAATATATATATCATCACTTCTTTTGTGCAAAACATACTCCATATAATAACCATTTATTTATACTCCACATAACTGAAAGGTGTCAAAGCACTCTTTGGTGGATTTCACTCTCAGACGTTGGTAGCATTGTTTGAATTAAATGCGTAACGAATTTTCAGTTTAAGAATACGTCAGGTTTATGCAGTTTTAAAATCTATTAAATTATAATGATTAATAAGAAATATCAGGTATTGTTTTTTACGTCTGCTCCAGTGCCTATTGCAAGATATAACGGGACACCACCTTGGTCCGTGATCTCTTTAAATGTGGCCCCATTAAAAAGTCAACAATAGTTAGAGGGATGGTATTATAACCTTTCATATTGTCGATGGTTATGATTAATCGTTTTATTTAGAGAAATACGTTGCCTAAACTACAGTAACTACAGTAAAGTAACTGTTACTAGTTGCGTCAATACTTTCGACCGTTGGTGCATTAAATTTGTATGCTATAAAAATACATATTGAACTTTATTGCTTCACAAAACATACCTTCAAGATTTCTTTAGCAATAGAATTCTTATAAATATACTCCTCGAGTATTGCAGGATATAATATTGTAACCTCAGCCTTGAGACATTAGACTTGAAGAGATCCTCAGCTAGATTAACAGTGTCCACTAATTGTCGCCATATTGGACAGCTGAATGTGTCTCGAAAATTAACTCATTAAATTATTTAAAATTAAAGCATTTAATATTGTTTGTTTTTAAAATAATCAATCGACGGAGTGTTGCCGGATACAATTATACTGTTTTTACCTAATCAAAATATTCCCGCGCTGGATTTCATTACGCAAAAAGACGGAACTATTTCGTTTCGTGTGCAGTTAAATGGCGTATGAATTTGTGTGCGCGCTGTGACGTCACGGTGTCTTGGCGCGCGCATGCAATTGTGAACACTTAACTATCACTTTTTTAAATTATAATTATTTCCCCACCCTTAAGGTAGGGGAGGTTCTCACCCCCCCCCCCACAGTACCGGTGCTCGTGTTTTTATTATATATATAGATATAAATATATATATATAGTTATATCTATCTACATAATAATTGATCAAACGCTCGCGCGCACACACAGACACACATGTATATACATATAATTAATAATTGTTCAACCACTTTTTATAAATTAATTAGCTTTTTGATAAAAACAAATTTGCTTTTATTTTTTCATACAAATTCTCCGCAGGAAAGACCTGAGGAAGGTACAAACACGTACCGAAACGTTGTTTGCAATTAAACGAACTAAATAAATATTGTTGTAATTGGTCAGACAAACTGCATTATCCATATCATATAAATAGACGTAAAAATACAACTGTTAATCAGTATTAACGGTCTCTTGTTTTCAAATCAAATTGCAACGAATTCTGTCACACGATTGAACTTATTACTTTCTTTTATATATCAGAAGCCAACAACAGGTTGAACAAATAAGTTAATCATTACATGTGAAAATATTGGCTTTACTTCAACTTCTCAGTGAATGTTTTTATTTTAATCTTACCTTAAAAATAATAAAATCCTCCACTTTAACACGACGTAATTTCGAAGGGGGAAAAAAATTGCTCAGTTTTCCTCTGCCCTTTTAAAAAAAAAAGATAACACACAAATACATTTCGTTTTAAATAACGTGTCTACTTTTCCTGAGTCACAAACAAACAAACAAACACGGGGGTACTTAATCATATCTTGATTCCTTAACTAATCACACGTACTCGTAAATGACTCCATTACGGCGTGACGGGCAAAGATCTCGCATCGCAGACAAACCACTACCAAAGTTATCAAGTGGTGCTTCTTCCACAGATAAAAAGTACATTTTCAGAGGTGCTGCTGTATGTAACGTGTGGCTTTGCCCAGATCAATGTTAAGCTGGTAACTGTCAATGTATGACGTGTATAAGAAAATAAAGGACTGTTAAAACTTAATAAAAAAAAAAGAACGGAACTTAAACTAAGTAAATGAGAATTTGTAACTACCGGACGTTTCGACGGCGAATAACTTAATACAGTAATAAATCAGTTAATGACCTTTTACAGACACTTTATATATAGGCTTACGACGTTTCGATACCCGTTAAATTTTTTTTTCTTTTTTTACTTTGGATAATACCTGAACACTATTGAAATAAGAGAACGTATAGCAGCTGGAAATAAGACATACATAGATTTATTTAGAAGTAGGCTCTTATATAAAAATGCCAGCAACAAGTAGGTCTGCGAAGGCTATTCTCTCGCAGGCAATACCTGCAAGGGATGTTCTCTCGCAGGCAGAACCTTGTTACCTTTGGATGCTGCGTCCCCACAGCAAACTCCTCTCCCGCTATCGGAAGGGCGTGGGACAAGTACCCAATGCCCGACCTACCCGATGCAGGTTTTTCTAGGGTTTTCCCTGCTTTTCTTTAGGCGAATGCCGGGTAGGATCCTTAAACCATAGCCCGGGGGCCCCTAGTAACCCTTGGCTACCTTCCTCTACCCTTCCGCATCCCCCCTTACTAATCCCTTCCTATGCTATTAAAGGGGAGTTGCCCAATGTGGATCACCCTCATGTAGCCTGTTGCCCTAAAAAAAAAGGGATGCCTTTTTCTCTCCGTTTTTGAACTAAGGTTGCCACAAGCCTCGGCCTGTTCTGAGAGGTGAATGTTCCGGGGTCACAGACCTTGGGGCATACGGTAAGAGTTGTCCGCTATTCCCATTGGAACAGTCGGCCAGCTGCTTCCTAAACTGGTCGAGCCACCGAGAAGGGAATGCTGCGTCCCCACAGCAAACTCCTCTCCCGCTATCCAGGGAAGGGCGTGGGACAAGTACCCAAGAGCCCGACCTACCTGATGCAGGTTTTTCTAGGGTTTTCCCTGCATTACTTTTAGGCGAATTCCGGGTAGGATCCTTAAATCATAGCCCCGGTGGCCCCTAGTTAACCCTTGGCTACCTTCCTCTACCTTTCCGCATCCCCCCTTTCAAATCCCTTCCTATGCTATTAAAGGGGAGTTACCACCATGTGGATTACCCTCATGTAGCCTGTTCCCCTAAAAAAAACCTAGTTAACCCCTGGGCAACTCTTCCACATCCCTTCCTATGCTATTAAAGAGGAGTTGCCACCTGGTACCTGGGAAAAATATTGTTGTTATACCGCAGAAACCGGCACGACTGTTCTGTAGCATAGTGTAGGCCTACTTAAGCCTCTCTATATATTAGTTGCATATGTTACACCTTTCCCTACCAGAGCAGTTTGTTTAAGCAAGCGCCACGGCTTCCTGTAGGTGAGTGCATGCATGCTGAAGGCCGTGCCGAGTGCGATACATAACAACACAACACAAGGCCCTGTCCTGCTACAATTATCGTCCTTGGGCCACACAACGACCAGCAACTTATTACACACGTTTATTCACAGCGAAAACGACGCTCGGACAAAAAAAAATCTAATAACACCGTAAATGGTTTCCTGCACTTTTCTACAGCCCGGGAAATGGACACTGGGCATTCTATATTTACCTCTGATTGAAAATTAATAACAACCAGACTACAGACGAAATAAGTGCTGATATAAATAACACACTGCAACGTTCCCTGGGATCCTTGTTCCTTCCCTCAGGTGCTGAGGAGAGCCTAGAGCGACACAACTGCCCTTACTTGGGCTTCAGGCACTGGATTCGCTTTAAAGCGTAATTATTTTTAGAGGAAAAATTTCCCCCCCGCCTCTACTTTTCTATTCTTGCAGGAAATATCCTGTTGATTTATTTTTTAGTCATTGATCGTTTGTATCTTTGGATTTTAATTTTTTTAAAGTTTTTTTTTGTTCGTAACGTTGTAGTTCCTACATCTTTAAATCATCATTAAATCCTCAGGCCTTTGAAGTTTTGTCAACTGACGAGTGCGGTTGTGTCGCTCTAGGCTCTTCCTCAGCACCTGAAGAAAGCAACAAGGGTCCTCAGGAACGTTGCAGCGCGGTATTTATTTACATTATCTGTATTTGAGCGACACAACCGCACTCGTCAGTTGACAAAGCCACTAATAAAAATAACACTTTAATGCTACATTACATTGCCATAAAGCGAAACGTTCAAACGTCAAGCGAAGTTTAAAACCTGCTGCACGGAACCGACGTAAAAGGAAGCGGCGGTTTCCAAACACACACACACACACACACACTCTGCAGAACAATCCGGAGGTGGTAATACTCGCGGGAATGGAATATTTATGGACGTTTTAGGGAAATTACTTTGGAGAGATCCCCCGAGCTCTGTTACGAAACGACGTCACGTAACAATGAAACCGTTTGGGTGGGAATAATTGAGGCATTGTTGAGGGTTTCCTAACCTTCTCTCCTGGGATTGTGAAAGTGCCGCGTACGGGGATCGATCTGTATGTAACAGCAGCAGCAGCGTGTAACAACACACGTTCCCGCAGTTACGCACGACTCCCGTGAAGGCGGCGGCTACGTTCCGCCCCCCCCCCCCTCCCGCCATGTGACTTCACTTCCCGTTAGAAATTTCAGTTATTACTAGGTCTTTATTTATATTAACCCGGAAAAGTACGAATGTCATCTTAGGCGAGTCCAACTCCCCAGTAATCACTCTCGGGCACGTTCCATCACCCCAATGTAACCTCCCTACGCCTCTCTCTCCCTAAGACCCCGAACCCCTCACAACTACAAATAAAGATCTCAATTTTTCCCACCATCACTAACTCTCCCTAAGGAAGCCTGCGAGAGAATCCTCTCGCAGGTGAACCTTCCCAGAGGGCTCTGGCGGAGGCTACCTTCACAACTCTCTGGTTTTCTTTGAAATAAAGTTCCCACATACTGAGACACCTCGGCCTGTTTTGAGAGGTGAATCTTCCGCGGCCGCAGGCCTTGGGGCATACGGTAACAGTTGTTCGCTGTTCCAATTGGAACAGTTGGCCTAAACTGGGCAAGGCACGACGAGGGAAAGCTGCGACCCCACAGCAAACCCCTCTCCCGCTATCCAGGGTAGGGCGTGGGGACAAGTACCCAAGAGCCCGACCTACCTGATGCAAACTTTTCTAGGGTTCGTCCTGCATTACTTTTAGGTGAATGCCCCCGGGGTAGGATCCTTAAAACTATAGCGAGGGGTCCCCTAGTTAACCCTTGGCTACCTTCCTCTACCCTTCCGCATCCCCCCTTTCAAATCCCTTCCTATGCTATTAAAGGGGAGTTGCCACCATGTGGATTATCCTCATGTAGCCTGTTACCCCCCCCCCCCCAAAAAAAAACAACGATAAGCACTAAGGAAACGAATTTGTAAATCAAGTTTTTTAAAATAATTGAGGTAAATAAGAAAAAAATAAACAGCAATAGAAGACTGTGGCAGTGAACGTCATCGTACAGTCGTTTAGTCGGTTAGAAGCACGAGAAGACTTTATTCGTTTTCTACAACCGGAGATACTACATTGAATAAGGGAATGCTGCGTCCCCACAGCAAACCACTCTCCCCCTATCGGAAGGGCGTGGGACAAGTACTCAAGAGCCCGACCTACCTGATGCAGGTTTTTCTAGGGTTTGTCCTGCATTACTTTCAGGCGAATGCCCCGGGGTAGGATCCTTAAACTATAGCCCGGGGGCTCCTAGTTAACCCTTGGCTACCTTCCTCCACCCTTCCACATCCCCCCTTTCAAATCCCTTTCCTATGCTATAAGAGGGGAGTTGCCACCATGTTTTTTAAAAAACTAACTCTCCCTGGTACCTTCCATCATCCACCACGACATTAAACTTCCCCAAGTCAACTCAATAATCCCCAAATCCGTAACCTCATTCCCTTCCACCATCCTAACACCACGGTCCAGCAATTCCACAACAACCCTCAAGAGAAAACGCCCTGTCCACCTCATCCCCCCCCCCAGAACACTCTGGCACCTCCTGACCCACCCTATCCTCATACCCGCAGACCCATCAAGGTCAACGTCACCTGCGAACCCTCATAACGCAACAATGTACGACCCTCAAGACACACAAATTAAGTTACAGGAAAAAATTACGTTAATAGCTGGATTAACCTAAGTCCAAGGTTAATTAAGTACAGAATTTTAATTGTATATACTGTTAACTTGATGTAACAACAGATAATCCTAGGATAAAAGTTTTGTCTAATAAAAATCTAAATAAAGAGAGAAAAAAAGGCTGGAAAGTCACTGGACAAGTCAACATGTGGATAATTTACCATAATATTTGTAAATGTCTCAAGCAAACTGTATAATCAAAATATAAAAGTTTTTAACAATAATAATTAAATGTTAAAAAGATCTAAAGAAAGTAAAAAAAATAAAAATAAGAAGGATAGCTAGATCCAGACAAAAGAAGTGATGATTTAAATACCACACAACAACGTTTCTGGAAGCCTTGTTTATTTCTTCGGGTGCGTCCTAGAGAGAGAGACACACAGAGAGAGACAGAGAGAGAGAGACAGACAGAGAGAGAGACACACAGAGAGAGAGAAAGACACAGAGAGAGAGAGACAGACAGAGAGAGAGAAAGACACAGAGAGAGACACACAGAGAGAGAGACAGAGAGAGACAGACAGAGAGAGAGACACAGAGAGAGACACAGAGAGACACAGAGAGAGACACAGAGAGAGAGACACAGAGAGAGACACACAGAGAGAGACACAGAGAGAGACACACACACACACACAGAGAGAGAGACACAGAGAGAGAGAGAGAGAGAGAGAGACACACAGAGAGAGAGAGAGAGAGAGAGAGAGACACACACAGAGATATAGACAGAGACACAGAGAGAGAGAGAGAGAGAGACACAGAGAGAGAGAGGGAGAGTGAGAGAGAGACCCAAATCTGTTGACAGGTGGATTGTGAGTGTAAAATGATTTTTCGCCGACAGGTTGACCCGCTGGAAAGCTGGAATTAAGTCGTGTTTCGCTTTCTATTGAATGAATTATGGCAGGAAGGAAGACGCATATCTTTTCTAAATTCCGGCTTCGCTCTGCTTGCGGTGTTCCACATTCGGCGACAGCTGCTGGTCGTCCTCTTCTCCCTGACCACGTCCTTCTCTTTCCTCGTCTCCTTAGTTACTTAATCTCTGTCTTGAGACATCTTTCCACTGTTGTTCTTTTCAAGGCCACTACAACCTTTAATTAATATAAAGGTTATATACATGTCACATTTATTTTTTCCAATGACTAGACGATGTTCTGTCGTGCGCGTATTTTTTATTAAAAAAATAAACTAAAAGGAAAAATGGTAACGTTCCTCGTCTCCTTAGATAGTTACACAGTTAGTTAATCTCTGATGTCAGAGATATCTTTCCACTGCTCTTCTTTGCAGGCCACTACAATATTAATTCCTCCTTTAACCTTTAATTAATGATATATACATGTATATAATGTCCCTTATGTTTTCTAATGATTTATTAATTTACTCTATTTTTCCCCCCCTTTTTTTTTGCTCGTTTTAATATTATTAAAACGAAGTGCAACACAATCACACGTAAAGAACGCCACAGATACTACTACTACTGCTGCTATTTATATTATCGTTGCCGTGGTAACGGAACTTCTATCTGTGACACGTGTGTGTGTGTGTGTGTTCTCTTTGCTCCTACACCTTATTTTAATCTTTTAATTAAACTGTAAGTTCACGCATGTAGCACCGGGGAAAACTGGTCCATTTGTAGATTAAATAAATAAATAAATACGTAGATAAAAATGTCATTAACCTCAACTGGACACTATTTGGACAACACATATCGGAGGTTGGCGGTCGGGTAAGCTCGTGTTACTCTTGTAGGCGTTCATCCGCCCCTTAAGGGCGATCTCTACAAGAGTTGAACCCCTCCCCCGTGATTCAGGCCCTCGATTCGTTTTAAAGCGTAATTATTTTCAGAGAAAAAATTTTATATAAACTTCCCCCCCCCCCCACCTCTGTATTTTTCTATTCTTGCAGGAAACATCACGCTGATTATTTTTTTAAACATTGATCGTTTGTATCTTTGGAGTTTAATTTTTTTTTTAAGTTTTTTTTTGTTCGTAACGTTGTAGTTCCTTTCTTCTGATCTTCTGGATGATTTTTCACTATTCATCTCATTAGCTTAACCTGTTTCTTGCTCACTGCCTCTCTCTTTCTTTTTTTCTTGTTTACTTCGCGTGCAGTGTATCTCTACATATTTTTTTCTGATTTTCTAGACTATCTTTTCTCTTCGTTTCTTTATGTTTTTCTTGTTTCTTAGTCACTTTTATTTGCTGACTGATCTACTCCAAGCCAATACCACGGATAATCTAAATAATAACGTTACATCGCCACCTGTTATGAAATTTCAAATCCAAATATTTCGGCGGGGGGGGGGGGCGGCAGGGGCAGGGGGGAGTTTCTTTACGAAACTCTCTGTCTTTTTTTCGGTGATTTTAAATCCAGTTAAGAATATAATAGTAATTAGTACCGTGAATTTAACAGATTCAGTTCTTCATATGTTAGATATTCAGAAAACAGCGTGTGTATAATAATAATAATAATAATAAAATAAAAACCGATCGACCAGAGAGTCTCTTTTACAAAGTCATGAATAACAGATGATGATGTCGTAGTGATGGGAAGACAGGAGAAAACGATAAGAAATGTAAGGTTACAAGTCTACAGCAGCAGCACAAGTAGGGGTTAAACAGTCAAACTACAATGAAACCTCTTTGGACGATGTTAATCACAGAATAAACCAAGGGCAATAAAAGCTGTTATAGCTTAAAAGACAGTTATTAATGTCCATAAAGACTAAAATAAAAATATACACAACCCGCTGATAAGACCAGCAGTGCCTGTACGGGGGTGTGAGAGTTGGACACTAACCAAGGCCGACGAAGAAAAAATATTTTTAATGGACGATCCTGAGGAAAAGTTATGGCACAAGCTGATGTCTTGATGGAAAATAAGGAGAATGAAATACAACGAAGACTTATACAGACTGTACGAAAATAGGTTAGGACGCGTGATAAAGGATGGAGGATACTGACCCCCATGTAAGAAGCTAAACCTTCACAAAAGGTAGAAGGAAAGGAAAGGCCACTGATGAGATGGCTAGACGGAGCCATGAAGGATAGAGGCGCAAGATGGAAGGATGTCATGAAGGAGGCTAAGAAGCTGTTTGACTGTCACCTCATATGAAAGGGCCGGAGGGATCTTGGAGGACTAATGCCGGGGGGTAACACAACACTTAATGTTATATTCCCCCCCCCCCCCAGCAGAATTGTAAAGCGATTGTGTTAGAATAAGATTGACCAAAGATTCTACAACATAACGTATTGTTAGTCGTCGCCGCAGGTGCACGACGTAGTTGACTGCAAATGGCGGCCTTGCACGTGCTCATTAGCGCCTCTGCGCGGTGCCGGGCGCAGTCGGAGTCTGAGTGTGCGGAGGAGGAAGACCAGACAGAGAAAGCAGCTTTCCCCGCGGGCTCCTCTCCACAGTGGTAACGTCAACGTCTACACGCTTAACCTTGCACGATAAACGTTTTCCTCGTGTTTAGCCAGAGATGATAATGTTGTAAGTAGCCGCCACGTTGATTATGGTCCATCTTGCCTTCTTGTCTTGTCGCATCAAAGTTGGTGGCCGTAGGTTTACTGCGATATGAATAACTCCGCTAATCTCGTTGGAATGATGGTTTGTCTTCCGTGAATCCAAACGACACGTCGCCTGCCACTTTAAAGGTCACGCGTTCCTTACATCTGCATGTAGTAGCAGGTCCCCCCCCCCCTCCCTCCCCATCCTTCCTCCTCCTCCTAGTTTCTGTAAAGCTGGCATGCAGTTAACCAATATATTGTTTCCCCCCCGCCCCCCAAGCTTTCTCACATGTGCTCGAATACGGAAAAACGCTTAAAATTGTAGAGTACCTCAGTGTGTTACGAGATCTAATTTAACGTCCTGTGTTTAATTAATAAAACTAATTTATGACCCCCTTTTTATTTTTTATTCATATTACGACGACGTTTCGATACCTTTTCCTATCTTCTTCAGGTATTTTCCTACAGACAAGACCTCCTCTGTAGTAAAATACCTAAAGGGGATACAAAAAAGGTATCGAAACGTCATAATAAAATAAAAAATAAAAAGAATATGTACTATGTAGGAAAATACTTGAAGAAGATAGGAAAAAAGGTGTTCGAAACAACATAATAAAATAAAAATAAAAAGAATATGTACTATGTAGGAAAATACCTGAAGAAGATACAAAAAAGGTATCGAAACGTCATCATAAAATAAAATTAAATACTACTATGTAGGAAAATACCTGAAGAAGATACAAAAAAAGGTATCGAAACGTCATAATAAAATAAAAGACTACTATGTAAGAAGATACAAAAAAGATTTCGAAACGTCGTAATAAAATAATAAAATAAAAAGAATACCTACTCTGTAGGAAAATATCCGAAGAGGTTACAAAAAAGGTGTCGAACCGTTGTAATAAAATAAAAAATAAAAAGAATATGTACTATGTAGGAAAATACTTGAAGAAGATAGGAAAAAAGGTGTTTGAAACGGCATAATAAAATAAAAAATAAAAAGAATATGTACTATGTAGGAAAATACCTGAAGAAGATACAAAAAAAAGGTATCGAAACGTCATAAGAATAGAAAAGAAAAGACTACTATGTAGGAAAATACCTGAAGAAGATACAAAAAAGGCATCGAAACGTTATAAGTAATTTGCACTATGTAGGAAAATACCTGGATAAGATACCAAAAAGGCATCGAAACGTTATAAGTAAATAATAACAAATAAAAAGAATATGTACTATGTAGGAAAATACCTGAAGAAGATACAAAAAATGTCGAAACGTCATAATAATATAAAAAAAGTACCTACTATGTAGGAAAATACCTGAAGAAGATAAAAAAAAGGTATCGAAACGTCATAATAAAATAAAATGAAGATAACCTCAGTCATTCGCCGCCTCGGAAAGACCGCTCAACCGTTTTGGCCGGAAGCCAGCCAGGAAAATATTCTCCAAGCTATTAAAATTACGTTTTTAACCCTCTTGCACTCGAGGGGATCCGTAGCGGAGCCCGCGAGCTTGAAGACACAGTTTAAATGACTCCGGTACAGAGCCCATGAGTTCAAAATCACTAACGTTATCATAAAATGGCGGATGGTAATTGTGATACGGCTCCCTATATATATTTTTTATTATTTTCATCATTTACTGTGGCTCCATATAACAGGAGGGGGGGGGGAATATTTAATTGAAATGGGTCCGACCGTTTTCTATAATGAGCTTTAAAAAAACATCATTCCAGTGTCGCAGATTAAATTATTATTTTATTTATTAAAACAAAACAATTGATAACCTGATACAGCCAGTTTTATTATTTGTGTCATGACGACGTTTCGATACCTTTTCCAATAAACATAAAAAGTGTGTCTCTAAGAAACATAAGGAGCCATTACTTACTTACGTAGGGCGTATCTCTGGCACGGAATAAAAGCTCCGAGCGTCATAGAGTCTTTAATAATAATAAATATACTGCCAACCTTAAAAAAAATCCCCCTGCAGTTAATTCAGAGAGAGATGCCCCTTTTTCCGTATTTCTGAGAAACTAAACTGTACAGGATTCAAATCGCTGTAAACATCGGCCGCCATTATCAAAGAGAAACTAATAATTACAGAGAGGCTGTTGCTGAAAAAGACGGAATTGACTTTCACGAGGCCCTCTGACGGGTTTTTCTTTTCACCAGCGTTTTTGAAAGCAGAAAGTGCGACACACACACACACACGAGGTCATCTTCATGCGAAACTTGGGACTCAAACGGGGTTTGAAGCTGTTACCACAAGACGTTGTTGAGTTACCAGAGAACGGTGCCTTAATAGTTGTCAGAGTTTTCACCCCCTGGTCAGCGCAGAGTCCAAACACGCCTGACGAAGATGGCAGCGCAAGCCTTCGACTCTGCGCTGACCAGGGGGTGAAAACTCTACAACTATTTCTTCAGATGTTTAATTAGCTACCACGTCGTACACCATTAACATGATGACTCGTCTGTAATTATTACCATCAAGGTAGAAGACATTTGGGCAAGGGAAGCAGCGTGACAACCTCCCCCCCCCCCTCTTTGTTCCGACTGATTGACGGACGACTCCAGCTTCGTGGTGGTGACTTGTGCACGACGGCGTCGCTTCGTAATCACGCCAATGGTCGTTGTGACGTCAATCACCTGACGTACGTGTCAAGACACGTTGCGATAAGTCGATCGTCTTGTTCCTCCATTACTCCCAGGCCAGGCCCCTCACGTGCTTCTTGCTCCACAACCAACAATTAATTATTAATAAATCACTTTTACAGACATTTTATTCTTTATCACGACGTTTCTATACGAGCTCGTATCAACGTATTCTCCTAAACGGGAGGTATTTACAAATGATTATTAAATCCTCTTAATTTTGGAAAAGAAAAAAATAATTCAAAGGAGTTACAGCCACATCTTCCGGTCGTGCGTCATTTGTTAATGTTCTTAAAAAAAATTGTTTAATCGCTGATCTTGAGTCACCGGGACTGTTTCGTTTACTCTTAGTGGAACCGGGAGTATTTCTCCTACTATCAAGGTTCTTGAAACACTTTCATACTCTCTGAACGTGTCACCGGGACTGTTTCGTTTACTCTTAGTGGATCTGTGGGAGTATTTCTGCCACTATCAAGGTTCTTGAAACATTTTATACTCTGATCTTGAGTCACCGGGATTATTTCGTTTACTCTTAGTGGAACTGTGGGAGTATTCCTGCCACTACTCTCTGATCGTAAGTCACTGGGACTGTTCCGTTTACTCTTAGTGGAGTATTCCTGCCACTCTTTAAAGGTACATGAATAATAATAAAAAAATTTTATACTCGCTACTCTTAAAAAAGTTTTGCGAAGAATTTGGATTCTTTTAAGGTAGCGGAAGTGTTTTTGTGCTCTCTTAAGATTCAAGAAAATTTATTTGTGACAGTTGAGGTCGCAAATTAAGGGACGAAAATCTTGTTAATGTAATTAATAAATAAAAAATAAACAGTCAGAGTGTGTGTATGCATACATAGGAAGACTTGGAGAAGAAGTTTGGTCCTCCAGCGAACTAGCTACATCATCAAAGTAACTTCAAGGTAAACCAGTGACTATTGAGGAAGATTTTTTGATTACTCTAAAGACACTCGAGTTTTTTTTTGCTTTTTTTTAAGGTAACAGGCTACATGAGGGGCAACTCCCCTTTAATAGCATAGGAAGGGATCTGAAAGGGGGGATGCGGAAGGGTAGAGGAAGGTCGCCAAGGGTTAACTAGGGGCCCCCGGGCTATGGTTTAAGGATCCTACCCCGCGGCATTCGCCTTAAAGTAATGCAGGGAAAACCCTAGAAAAACCTGCATCATGTAGGTCGGGCTCTTGGCTACTTGTCCCACGCCCTTCCCTAAATGGCGGGAGAGAGGAGTTTGCTGTGGGGACGCAGCATTCCCTTCTCCGTACCTCGACCAGTTTAGGAGGCAGTCGGCCGACTGTTCCAATGGGAAGAGGGAACAACTCTTACAGTATGCCCCAAGATCTGTGACCCCGAAACATTAAACCTCTCAAAACAGGCCTCGGCATGTGGTAACCTTAGTTCAAAAACGGAGAGAGGAGGAGGCACACCCCCAAAGGTAGCCCCTTCGTGTCGCTCCTACAAGGTTCTGCCTGGGAGAGAACAGCCCTCGCAGACGGTTTTTTTTTAGGGCAACAGGCTACATGAGGGTAATCCACTTTGGGCAACCCCCCTTTAATAGCATAGGAAGGGATTTGAAAGGGGGGATGCGGAAGTGTAGAGGAAGGTAGCCAAGGGTTAACTAGGGGGCCCCCGGGTTATATTTTAAGGATCCTACCTGGCATTCGCCTAAAGAAATGCAGGGAAAACCCTAGAAAAACCTACAGGAGGTAGGTCGGGCAGCAGGTACTTGTCCCACGCCCTTCCGATAGCAGGAGAGGAGTTAAAAAAAAACTCCCTGCAGCAGGCGGAAGGAATAAAAAACAACATAGACGCCATTTCAGGATGCTAGAAAGCGTTCGAGATAACAACCCCCCTTAGCGCCATATTGTTTTAATATTTGCTACCTGGTCCAGGCTGAGTAAGACACGATCCATCTCAAGGACGACGACCACCTTTATCTGCTATCTGCAAATGGCTGAACGAGATTCGCGCACGTCAGAGAGATGAAGAAACGTGGTTAGTGATAACGGGGAAGTTTATCGTCGTCCATTGTCACGGCTCCTCCTCTCGGCAAAACTACAGCAATAAAGAAGAAGGTAACAGTTTCTTCTCCCTTGCGGAATTATCATCAACAACAACAGAGAAAAGGATTAATTAGTGCGTATCAATTATGAAAACTCGTGACGTGGATTTCAAAGTTGAACTTTGACCGCAAGAACATGTTTGTAATTGAGACAGTGGTCTTTGGTTTGTTAAACTAATAGACTTGTTGATCAGTGTCCATACTATATTTTTTAAGTGCATCCTGACTCTTTGACGCTACGGTCCTTGGTCTCTCTTTGGCTTGCCTTGGTTCTCCTTCAATCCAACGCTTCCTTGGTCTACCTCCGTATCTTCTGCCACCTGGATTGCCCCTGTGTCCCTGGCCAACGCCCTCGAGCAGTTCTTCATCACAGATATTATAATATTCAAGCTCCTGATATGTTGTAATGCAACCAACCCAGTTCTGTTTCCGTTGGTCCAAACATCTTCCTCAGTTTCCTTTCTTTCCCGTGACAGCATCCTAAGGCAACCTCATCTTCATCATCATCATATTGTCTGGAAACTTTAATAATTCCTGTGCTTCTTAATAAATAAATATATATATATACCACTGTGATCAAGGATCAAGGTGAAATTGTCATTTAAAACCCCCGGGGTATTAGGAAGGCAGGTAATTTTTTTCCCCCTAGGTTGGTAGGACTGTCTGTAACATTTACCAAGCGTCTGTTTGTTAAAAGGTTTTAATTACCTCAGAGTTACACGTGTGTGTGTGTGTGTGTTTTTGTCAACAACCAAAAGTGTCTGAATTTTGGAAATGGGTGATTTTGTTGAACAAGGAACTTGCATAAGGAATATTCTTGTGCGGACACGTTGAAGGCCTTTGGTGATCAAACTGTGGCACGTTTATAAGTGGTACAACGAGGTCAAAGACGCTCTGGACGACCATCAACGTCTACCGACGAGGGCCACCTCCAAAAAAATCAAAGATTTGGTGCTAGAAAATCGTCGATGGACAATTGGAGATCTCGCTGATGGTGTTGGAATATCATTTGGCTCAGCCCAAACCATTTTGAAGAATGTTTTGTGTCTCAAACGTGTCAGGTCTGGATTGGTGCCAAAATCGCCCAATTTTTTGGAAAAGAAGCGTCGCGTTGATGTGTGTGAAACTTTGCTGTCTGACTGTCAGGACCACTTGGAATGCATCATTACTGGAGACGAGACTCGGATTTACGCCTACGACCCTGAAACCACCGACCAACCCAGCGAATATCGTGCAAAAGGTGAAGCAAGACCGAAAAGACCACGGCAAAGTCGATCGAAAATCAAGGTCCATGGTGACAGTCGTGGTGTGGTGCACTGTCAAGTCCTCCCAATCTGTCAACAAGGAATATTATCTTGGTTCCTTCATCACGATGATGCACCACGATGTGACACTGCATTGGTTCTTCGCGACTCACATCGTTCCGCAACCCCCGTGTGCGACTTCTGGCTATTCAGCAACCTCAAGAGGCCAATGCGGGGGCGCCGTCGTTGTGACACCATTGAGGAGATAAAAACGGAATCGAAGAAGGTCCTGAAGGCTGTACAGGGGGGTAAAAAGACTATTCTGACGGTTTCGAGGACTGGAAAAAAGTGCGTTTCATCGGACGGGGATGACTTTGAAGGGGGATGAAACTGATTTTGGAAGAATAAATGAAGAATTTATATTTTATAAATAAATTCACCCTTACTTTTTGTTCACAGTGGTACATGCGGGTTTCCTCTTGAGGTATTATCCAGGATTACTATTTTTCCTCTTTCCCAGCTCGGGGTCGGTACAAATTTATATAAAGGTGATTGAACCCCCTACACGTGCACGAGCCCTGGACGTTCCCAGCACTCGTGTCGTGAAAGGTACTAAAGAGTCGTGTGTGTGTGTGTGGCAACGCTGCATCTCAGTTACTTCTTAACCTGTGACGAGTTTATTCCAAAGAATAAACAGAGAGACGTCGCCATATACAACAAATTCTTTGATTCTTATTGTAAACGTGCTCACAGTGATGTTGGTGTCGGTATCAAGTTAATTCCCCCCCCCCACCCCACGTACAGAAGATATTCTATCTTGATGCTTTAATTCTGTTATTTTTGTGAATATATATATATATATATATATATATATTGTAATGCCAATTAATTAATCAATTAATTTGAATTGTTTAGCGAAAAGTTTGTATAATAGCGAGAGCGATCCGAGCGACAATGAGTGGGTGGTTGAGCTCTGTTCCTATTAATGGGAGCGCGGAGCGGCGTTTACGCGCGCTAAAGCATAGTCAGTTGGTCTGGATTGTACAGAGGTCGGAGCATAGTGTAATAACGTTGGTGAATCATTGGAGAATAGAAGCGGGCCAAGGTGAAAACGTTGCAGAGAACGAACGGTCAAAACATTCAACGTGAATATTGTAAAGTGAGAGCAGTTTTCGTCAAAATTGAACTTTGTACAACCTTCGTGGAGGAATTGTTCCAGGAGAACATTGGTAAAATTACTGTGGAGCGGAGCAGGCAACAGTGAAGTGTAGAATCAGTGAAAACCAAGGCCTGATGATATTAAATAACTAAAGAGTGTAAAGTTGATTGTTCTGGTACCAGAGCGACGGTACGTAAGTGACATAACCTTCAATAATATTGTAAACGCAAATTAAAGGATAAAATCAGATTTCGTTCCCTTTTAATTGTCGATCAAAGTTAATTTAACGCCTTACATTTGAATATTACAATATATATATATATATATATATATATATATATATATATATATATCTTCTATATATATAAAAATGAATTGCTGTTCGTTAGTCTCACTAAAACTCGAGAACGGCTGAACGGATTTATCTTATCTTAGTCTTGAAATGTTCGTGGAGGTCTAGGGAAGGTTTAAAAGGCGAGAAAAAATCGAATAATTTCCGGGAAAACCCTAAAAACAGCCCTTTTCTATTTCCCATACAAACGTTTTCTAAATAAAATACAAATCTACACCAGTCGAGCAATTTCGTACACGTGTGTCTTTGCGACCAGGAAACAAACGCTGTCGGGGTGAGACGCGTCTTCCACCCCCAGAAGCGGGGGTGGAAATATTTAAACATACTAAAACAGCCGATATTTGAGTCGGATAAATATTTTTAGGGGTCAAAGATATTGATAGTGTTTCTACCAATGTTATCTGAATACAATTTTCATCCCCTACGCCCTGTGAAAAGGACACCCTTCGGGTTTGGGGTGGAGATGCTTTACAGTAAAATAACGCGAATACAACCGAGATTGGAGTCAAATCAAAGGTTATGGAAGTCACTGTGTTTAGTTACGACATTCAAATTGGCATTTATCCCCCTTTAGATGCAGGGGTAGCGGGGTGCAAATTTTGGAACATGCAAACACGGCAGATATTTGCGTTGAAGAAATATTTTTCAGAGTTAATTATAATGAGTAGGGTTCGAGTAGCGTTACATAAAAATTGCGCAAAAGCAGCCGAAATTGGAGTCATATCGGGGGTTATAGATAAATGACATCTCGGGCAACGCAGGGCACCCAGCTAGTATATATGAACGAACAAAGCCATAAAGGCAATATATTTTTTTAATTGAATTTTAATCTGAATACAGCACATGATTTGGCTGAATTAGATTTTTTTTTTGTCTGCGTCCAACTAATATTCACGTAATGAACGACGCGTCACGTTTCAGCGCATGCGCAGTGAGATCCCGCTCACTCCGGAGCAGCTCGAGTCCGTGTTCGACTCTCTGGACGTCCAGGGAAACGGCTTCCTCACCATCGAGCAGTTCCTCTCTGGATTCGGTAAGCCAAGAATCCTCAGAAGGGGGTCCCGCGGAGGAAATTTTGGTTGCGGAAGGGCTTCTGAATACGATCATGTGTGTTTTTTTTCTCTTCTTTTTCTCCCAAGGCGAGTTCCTGCACTCGAAGAGCGGCCCTCCGCCCGCGGATCTGTACTCCATGGACGAGGACGACTCTGGCGTCGGGATGCCGAGTCCCGTGGACGTGGAAGAAGAGCCCGACGTCATGGACAGGCTGGTGCAGCAGATAGAGGACAGTCAGCAGCTCAGCAGGTACCTTCTCTCAACATGCCACGCGGTTAATTAACTTACCCTGCAGAGGCTACACCTCTTTGACTTCTCCAAATGATATTAAACCACCTCTGGACGAGAACAACCATTAAGTGCAATACGAACCCACCTCACGGCCTCAATAGCGTCTATGGTGTTGCGTGAGGATCAGGTTTAAATTCAAAAAAACACACGCAGGTCCTTCAAACTACAATACATATTTTATAACCGACACATTGTGACGTAAAGAGCAAAAATGGCCTGCGGGGGATGTTCTCTCGCAGGCAGAACCTTTTAGGAGAGACACGAAGGGGCTACCTTTGGGGATGGCTTTTCCTCTCTTCGTTTTTGAACTAAGGTTCCCACAAGCCGAGGCACCTCGGCCTGTTCTGAGAGGTGTATGTTCCGGGGTCACAGATCTTGGCCATACGGTAAGAGTTGTCCGCTATTCCCATTGGGAATAGTCGGCCAGCTGCCTCGAAAACTGGTCGAGGCACGGAGAAGGGAAAGCTGCGTCCCCACAGCAAACTCCTCTGCCGCCATCCAGGGAAGGGCGTGGGACAAGTACCCAAGAGCCCGACCTACCTGATGCAGGTTTTTCTAGGGTTTTCCCTGCATTACTTTAAGGCGAATGCCGGGTAGGATCCTTAAACCATAGCCCGGGGGCCCCTAGTTAACCCTTGGCTACCTTCCTCTACCCTTCCACATCCCCCCTCTTTCAAATCCCTTCCTATGCTATTAAAGAGGAGTTGCCACCATGTGGATTACCCTCATGTAGCCTGTTACCCTTAAAAAAAGAATAAAAAAGAAGAAGAAGAAGAAGACGTAAAACTTAAAATTTTCATCCAACTTCTCGATTCTGAGTGACATCCACCAGTTTCTTGGGCTATTATCATCTGTGGACGCTAGAATACTGAGATGGGCGGGCCGCTCCCTGTGGTGGAGAACCTTGAGGGGGCCTACGTCTCCCAATAATGTGGGACGTTCCACAAGATACGCCGCACTTTCGTTTTCTTAAAAGGAGTGTCGTCTGATACCAGTTCAGTTTCAGGAGTTACCAACATCATCCACAAACGCGTCCGGCGCAGGTCCTCCTTAAACGCCTCACCGTAACAATCCTTATCACATAATTTGACTCTATCGTGGACGCTTTTTTTTAATTAAATTATACTTGTGCATACTACAGTATATATATGCCAGTCAAGGATCAAAATAAAACAGCAGAGTTTTTGTACAATAACAAACGTAGTTCTAAACTCTGAGGAATATCGTGATTACGTTGATGATAAATACGGAACATTCAACACAGCGTAATTAATTAATTTGAGCGAAAACTCGTGAAGGGCGACTGTTTGCGTAGTAAGGGCCGCTGAAGGGAAACGACTTCACTCACCATTGTCACGTCGTCCTGCCACACATTTTAAAAATCCTTGGGAAGAGTAGAAATGATAATGTCGAAGGTCAAGCAGCGATACGCCGGCAAAGGTTAAACTTTCCAAAGGTATTTCCTTAATATACAAAGCGTGTAAACGGTCCGAAATAAATCTCGGTTCAATAAATTTAATTTAGAGGACGGTATGATTAATTTTATTATTTGACACCAATCCTTGCGAGAAATGGGAAATTTCTAATTTTTTTTAAAATGATAACAGTTGTTGTAAAGTACATCCGAGGTAGACAAAGTGTGAACTGGTTCTTTTGCCACACACTGATCCAGGCCAGTAGCGGATTCAATTTTTTAAGAGGATGTCTCATGTCATGTAAATCTATTTTTAAATGATAAAAGCAGTTTTTCAGTCCCTGACTCAACTCAAACAGAAATTTAACAAGGGTCTGTTATGAATTGGAATACAACGGGTTGAACAATCCCGTCATATGGTACTTATTTGTCGGAGACTAATGCTGGGCAACGTTCGCCAAGTTTCCAAGAGATGTCTCTTGTTACTGACATGTATAACATACTAACAAACTTGGCTGTAGCGTACCTTCAGGTAAAGAAGACAAGATGGACTCCAGCACCAGGTACCCACACGATCAAGGGAATTCGGCAGCATTCTTGACCACCAACCATGTGTTCACAGCACCAACGTTCTTCGGCAGCTGGTATCCCGGGTTCGCAGAGATGCTGGACCGTCGGTGCAGAACAAGATGGAGGTGTTCCTCTCGCAGCTGTACTCTGACCTGCTCCAGCGTCAGGAAGACGTGCAGAGACTGGAGTCCGTCCTCAGGGCCAAGGACGAAGAGCATAACCAGCAGGTCCAGCAACTCTTTGAAGAGATGGAGGCACAACTCAGTGAGGACAAGGAAGCCATCGTGCAGCAGGTGAGGCTGCGACGCACCTGCGAAATGTTTATACAACTTTTCCAAACACAGAGCAAATGCAAATCTAAGAGCAATAGTGTGTCCGACGTTTCTGGTAAAAAAAAACTATGTTCATCTTCAGGAAAGAACAGTCTTCTCTCTAGGTTAGACTGAATTAAATTTAGCCTTGATTTCTTTACTGAATAGGACGAGTTTTTAATTGTTCCAAACGTCGGACTCTTTCTTACTCTTCCTCCTACAAAACCGAAAAACAATACTCTTAATATGAATACACCATTATATAAATTAAAACTTAAGAGTTTATAATAATTCTTATAAATTTTATCAACAAAGATTTAATAAAATTAAGTACTGATGAGTTAAGATGATTCCAGTGCCTCTCATGTATGGAAAGTTCTCGTAGTGAAATCAACAGAAAAAACATATTGGAAACATAAGAAACCTTAAAATTAAGTATAATCCTAATTTTTAATGCAATATGAAGGACACTGCCTAATATTATTATTAAATAACTTTAATAATATTTGGTCAACAAAGTAGAGACACTCAGATCCAAAATTGAATTACGAATCAAAAATTACTAATCATCTTGAAATATAGATATTAAACAGGATTACACATTGATATCCAATACTTCAGCTTCTATTTTGTTAATCGACATTATGATTAATACAAATTCATAACTTTATAATTTGTATCTGTAGTTCAAGCTGACGTAAATTATCTTTACTTAAATATTAGTTTTATTTCCCTGACAACTGCTTCACAGAGCTGCTCAAATCATAATTTTGGTAAATTGATTATGCTAATGATGTTGAGTTACATTTGTACTTATCCGTTTGAAGCATTTAGATGATTTGTCTAATGTGAATAGGAAAGAATGACGATAAAGTGTGATATAATTACGCCCAAGAGCTAAGTTCGTCCTTGTGGAAAGTAAATAATCCAAACCACAAAACTAACTGACACTATAAATGCTTCCTCAGGAAGAGAGACGTAGCCGACTGGCACATGCAGCTCTAAACCGACAGTTGACCCAGCGAGAAGAACAGTTGGCAGAGGCAGAGACGCTGCACAGGCGTGTGGTGGAAGAAGCATCAATGTTGCGGTCTGGAAACATGGCCCTTCAGAGGCGTAAGGTTAGACATCTATTTGCACTTTGCTTTCTTCTTGAATTGAAACCAATACACAGTCGTCAAGTAATTAAAAATTAATCAAGATTACAGGAGCTTGCAGTGAACAGCCACAATCATCTGCTCTGTATTCAAATTAAAACCACTGAGATGAGTCCTGCTTGCAGGTCAGATGTCAGATGATTATGACAGTCCTTTGAAAGCTCCTGAAATGTTGATGAATTTTTAATAAAAGGGTAGACTTGACGACCGTGTATTGGTTTAAATTCAAGAATCCTTAATTTCAAGTCTTAACAGAATCATAATATTCTTTTAATGGAGCTGTTGTTGATAAGATAAAACTTTATCCATTAGATTTATAGAATTTGATAACTCAAAGATAATTTTAGCAATTTGTACTTGATTCAATTATACTCTTCTGAATCTGGAATTTAATTTTGCTTTTTCACAAACTAGAATTAGTAAGATAATCAAAAGTTAAAAAAACTCGTCACAGCATGAATAGAAACTAATGTATTTTACTTTAATTCAGGAAGAATTGGAGCGACGACTTGATAGTCAGTGGAAAGACAATCTGAAATTGCACAGGAAATTGGAAGACGTAGAGCGTGATAAGAATTTTGACCGGCAAGCTCATATTTCCACAGGTTTTCGGTTGGCCTGGGCAATAATGTTGGAGCAACAAGGTAATTTTATTATCTTTACAGTAATTTCATAAGTGCATTATATATATTATACTATAATACCCTTTCACACAATGATCAAGCATTGGCTTCAAATAGGTAAATTATAAATGAAATATTCTACTCTACAGATTACATAAGAAACAAGTCTTGACTTGTCATTACTTATGTTAATTATACTGTTTTTTAAATAAGTGGCATGATTTCACCATTAATTACTGAAATCAGCAGATAGAAACTTTTGTATCTAAAGCAGTCTGTATTCCGCCCTTGAGGGTAATTTAGTAGCTAAAGAATCACATTTGATCAATAAATTACATTTGAGAATTCGTTGGTATCATTTTGCTAATAAGTTAAATTTTTGGTAGTTTTAAAATGAGTCATCATCAGAGTGTTAAAAATTGCTAAATATGCTATTATTTTGTTAAATATCCTTCCTTAAAAGTTTTGGTTTCATATAGGATTAGTCCAGCAGCTGGAAATGTTGAGGAAGATGGCAGACACATTGGTCAAATGCCATATTTCACTTGATGAGACTGAAAGGCAGTCGTGGACGGAGAAGCAAAGGAGGTCTAAGGAATCAAAGAGGTTCTTCTGCCGACAGACGAGCAGTATTACAAATCCCTCATCAGATGACTATGAGTATGATGAAGAAGTTTACAAGGTGAGGAACTTTATTGTACCTTTCCCATACAAATACTGGTAACAAATTTATTTTAAAAACATGTATACAAACTGCAAGAAGCTGCATGTAGGTAAGTTGTAGATGCAATGCTTAATAACATGTATTCATGAATGCTTCTTATCAGTCTGTCCAAAAATAATACAGAGGGGCCCAAAAAAATATATCAACTGGTTAACAGTCCATAACTTGCAAACTAATTGACGGAGTTGTCTCACTTTTGGTGAAAGTGTAGCTCTTCAAGTACAACTTAAAGATATCACTGTAGGTGTTCGAAATGGTCACCATTAACATCCACACACAAACGATGTCGTCGAACTGCAGCACGAACTACTGACTGCAACGTGTTCAGTTGAATATTTGCACATGAATGTAAGATGGATTCTCCAAGTTCATCCAATGTGCGTGACTTTTGTCGATAAACGACGTCGTTCAGTGTCCCTCACAGGTAAAAGTCCAGAGGAGTTAAGTCTGGGGAACGTGGTGGCTACCCTACAGCACCTCTACGGCCCTATCCATCTTCCTGGTAGATTTTCGTCGAGATAAGCCCTAACACGATTGTGGTAGTGTGCTGGGGCACCATCTTGTTGAAAGTAAAATCTTTCGTCTCCATACGAGTCTTGGATGGCATGTTTGAAGCTTCTGAAGGTACAACTCACCGGTAACTGTACCGTCAAAGAAGAATGGCCCCGGTAAGACAACCCACACCACACATTTACTCCTGGACTTTGTCTACATGGACGTTTGGATGCAATTGTGGCGATTTACTGTACCATTGAGTTTGAACTCAGACCACACAATTATCTCTGCAAACTCTTCATCGATGCGCACCATGTTATTAAACGACTTGCTGTACTCCATCTGGATCGTCCTCGTTCATTGCGTTCCACTTTGCTGAACACTTGAGCGACTCACTCCAGTTTCACGGACACACAGATTTCTTTGGTGATCAGGTGAATTGTTGTAACACAAGATGGGAGCTGTTATTGTTACATGTCGTCCAGATCGTTGTTTGTGTACATCTTTAACACAGCCTTCGGCTTCAAATTTGTCTCGAATGCGACGAATCGTTAAATGTGTCGGTGGCTCTGTTTGATACACATTTCTCCATTGCCGTTGAACCTCATTAATTTTTTCGTACTTACAGACTTCCTGTCATCAAATGTAAGCCTTACACCAGCCATGTTTACTCGAGTAACAGGGTACAACTAACAATAAAACACTGGCGACTGTCATCTGACAAAACCAAACAACACAATGCAACGCTTTTCTGGCGATTGGCGGAACTACAAACTATTACACTACCAAAAATGAGACAACTTCGTAAATAAGTTTGCAAGTTATGGACTGTTAACCAGTGGATACATTTTTTTGGGCCCCTCTGTATATAAGAACATTTAAACACAAGCATTTTGCTGGTACAAAAATATTTGATAGTTTCTTAATGTTATACTGCATTACTAATACAATTTATTTTTAAAATATCTTATTATTTGAGCAAGATCTTAAACATCCTTCAAAAGAGAATTTTGGAATAGCACAAAATTTTCACTATTGTTCAACATATTTTGAAGCACCATTTCTTATTTCCAAATCACCTGGCTATTGAAACCATTATATTGTGACTGCATTTTTTCTCCCAAGAAACATAAAAAATTCACCAGTGTGCATGAGAGAAATATGACTAATACAGGAAATGATAAGCTTGTTAAAACTCCTGAATCAAAAGTTTTTTTTGAACCCTAAAAGTTTCTACAAGTATTCAGACAAATCAATTTTGAGCTGGTCAGCAGTGCAAATGGAAATTTGGCCACTATGTGTAGAGCCCCTAATTACAATCCTGCCTTGTTGAGCCTTAATGCTTTTTAAATCATTAGTGGGAATTTCATTTTAGAGTTGAGATCGTGTTAATGATTCAGTTATGTAAATTTGGTATATAAACACATTCAATGAAGTTATTTAATATTCCAAAATAATTTATTTTCATTTGCCATTAGATATTTCTTCACTAATTTTACATAGAATAACCTTAACAAACATATATTTTCTTCCAATGGCATATGGAGCATACTCCAACTTTCACATTGTCACTTTTATTTGCTACTCGAACATTTTTTTTTAAAATTATACCATTCTTTAACATATCCAGAAACTCATTGGTCACAACCCAAAAATATTTTCCTGAAGTATCCCAAATTTTTGGAACAAACTTTATATAATTCATGTACTTCAAAATACACAAACATGCTGGTACTATATAGTATTGGAACACACACTTTCTGAATATAATTTATTTATTTGTTCACGACATAAAAGCTATCAAAAATATATTCTCATATTTTATTAATTTTGTTTGTATATGGGTAATTAAACCAGTCAACTTAAAATGTTGAGTATTGTTCTTTGGTGTACGGCAAACATCTTTAAGACCTGATATCAATCAAATTGTCCCAACAGGTGTGTCCCTCTAAGTTAAATTTGAAGGAAAGTCATTCGTCAGTATCTTCTGTGGAAGACAATCATCCTTCTCTACAAGAAGAGCTGGCAAGATGCCAGAAGGAAGGTACTAGCTGACAGGTGCATAGCATCTGCATGTGGGGAACTTCTTTATTCTACTGGAAAGATTCATAAACTGCTGTTGTAAAAACGAACTAACAATTCTATGTACATATGCATTGCATGTCAATAAAATATTAATTAATTTACCTCAGTCTCATTTATAGCAGGTTTATTGCATGGGCACAGACAACCTCATTGACCTGTAATTTCCTGTTTCTTTTAATACTTATATAATGGATATAATTTGATAAGAACATAATTGCTCTGCTACCACTATTTTTAATTCTGTCTGCATGCTATAAAACTGAACTAAATTTGTAAACATAAATAATATATTAACATTTTTTAACCTACAAATGCTTCCACACTACAGGAAAAGGAGAAAATTAAGATATTTCAGTTTGAGATGTTGATTAATTACAAAATTTTGACCTTTTGAAGAAAACAGCTTTAACCAATGTTTTGAAATTCAGAGCTCAAAAAGAATGCATGTAAAAATTAGATTGTAATTTTGTACAAAATTGTCTCGGAACAGTTTTCTGCCTTAAATTGCAAGAAAATTACGAGTACGTAAGAAAAACTGAGAATGACGATATGGTAAATAGTCAAACTGGCTTCATGCCCTACCAAAAAATTACAATTGTATTATTTGATATGGCAGCTAAATAATCCTCCACGGATGACATATACATACTACAGTTATCAGAAATAAAATGATTTTGTGTACTTCAGAATAAAATATTTACTGTTGGAAAAACATAATATTTCGTAAACAGTGCCCAACCAAAAACACCTTCTTGTCTGCGTTTCCTCCATCTGCAATTTCAAGCTAATTCTTAACTACTATTTTGGAAGAAGGAACTAATATACTCTTATAACCATATGAATCTACAATCAAATATATTTAGGAGAAATAATAATAAATTCCAAAAATGGTGAATATATCCAACTGAATTTTCAGATGATGGGACCTTGACGCTGCCATTCCGGGAGTTGTGTTTCTTATCAGCTTGCCTGCCTTCGTCAATGAAAGACCAGGTTCTGGATGGGTTACTTAAATGTGTGTCAGGCCTCATAGTGGCGTATATTTTGCTGGGTTTAGATTGGCTCTGGAGTAGTTGACAGATTAACATTACAGAACAGTTACTAAAAAATTTTCTTTCAACTTCAGTTTCATCATGAAGAATGTAACACAATAATATATAATAATAAAAAGAAACCTGAAATATAGATAGGTGAAATCTAATTTTAAATGGCATCATAAAAATGCTTATTGTCAATTTGGATTTCCTATTCAAAACAACAAATTGGTTCGTCTTTATTCACAATACAGTATATATTTGAGAGAGTTACATAATAAAGTTACACCTCAGATTTAACTAGTTTTCAATACATGTTAAATTAATTAATTAATTTGTCAATACATTGTACAATTTTTCAAACTCTACCAGCATTATAAACAATACGATAAAACATTTGTAATTTTTTTTATTGTCTGACACTAATATTTAATGTAATTGAAAAATGCCAGAAACATTCATTCATGCTATTTTGATTAAAAAAATTTGAGATCTCTTCAGCAGTTTGAAAATAGAAAAAAAGGTCTGTATTAGATAAAAATTGACAAAAAGATAATGAAGTAGTCAAGAGACAGAAAAAAAATTAGTGACAAAATAAATACCACACAGCAATCATTGTTGCTTTCATCAGGTGAAGAAAAATGGTTAGAATTGTAAGAACAACATTGCGTAACCAGATTTTGAACTTGAAAATTTTTTTCATGTATTGAAAGCAATAAGAATTGCAGAAACATTATACAGTCTTTATTTTGTCACTCAATTTTGTCTGTTTATTGGCGTCTTCAATATCTTTTTAGTATTTTGTATAAGGTAGTTAGTTTTAATTGGTGTCTGTGAGAGTACCTGAACAAGTTATCATATTTGATAAATGCTTTTGTTAACTTCTAAATAAATATTTATAAAGATCTCAAAGTTTTATTGTAAAAATTTAAATGCAGAGAAGCATACAAAGTGTATGTTAGATGTGTATCAATAAACGCTGTTGCACAAAAGAAAGTCTCTACTGACAGGTAGTTTAGTTTTTTATTCATCCATTATATCATACGTAATGATTATAAGAACAAATCAGAATTGTACTAATTGTGTACTAAAAATAAACAGCCAGATACTTACATATACTATTACATACCATGTTTACATAAATACTACATATTTAAGAACTCGTTGATGAATAGTGATCCTGCAAATATGCATTTAGAAAAATGCAGGAGGAACGTGAACGACGACAACAGGCAGCCCGAGTCCGTCCTGTACACGACGGACGACAGATACCGGACTGTGCCAGACCACGACGTCAGGCGCTCCAGCAGCACGAGACCGCGCAGGAGGCACAACACATGCCTGTCGACCACGAGATGGCGTTGTGTGGAGGATTAATTCACTAATGGTTTTAAATCAGATGTGGGGAAAAGTAAACGTGGGGTACCACAAGGAAGTAAATTGGAACCTCTACTGTTTATAATCTACATAATCGACTACCTGAAACAGTAAAATATTGTAAAATTCACGCTTGTCAATGATACATAGGAAATTATAATCAAATTGAATAATGAATTAATTCTGGTTAGTGAATGGTTCCACTATGCTTATGAAAGGTGCAAAAAATATTTAGAAATGTTACAAATGTAAATGGAATAAAAATTATTGCATTGAATATGACACTTGAAATTTTAAGAGAATTTCTATATTATTGGTTGAAATGTTTAATTAATTATCCATAGACTATTTGGTAATAAAAAGTGATTTCAAACAGTGCGCTCCATTTTACCGCACACAAAAGTAGTCCTCATGTACGCAATTTAAATTAAATATTTTTGAAAGAAATTCCCCAATGTATAATAAAGGAGTGTTTGCGAACGTGTGACGTTACCTGATGATAAATCTTGGTATATTATTTGGTTCCAGCGCCATTTGAGAAAATCCTAGCAAACTCGCGAGGACCGTCAAATTGTCACCAGCCTCGTTACCTTCATGAGATTTTAATACTCCTCTGTGCTGGTCAAAACCCCAAAACACAATTCTTCACTGGAAGCCGCGTTTAGATTATGACAGTGAGGCAATTAAATACAACAAACACCGGACAAAGGCTCAAGTTAACTTCTCCATCATCTGATAAAATACAAATCCTGAGGCTTGTGTAATAAATTAAAATGTCAAATGTTATTTTCTTGCAATTAAACACGTGTAAGATGCGAGGTTGAGAAATGTTAACTTTCAACCTACCTCGTGGTGTTCAGGTCGAGAGCTGAGGAGGAAATGAATTGACAACACGCCCCACTCCAGCTGCGGGCCACGTGCAGATTCTAATTGCGTGACCTCCACACCCTTGCATATGCTGCTGATTCACAAATAAGTAAATAAATGTTTCCCCCAATACACAAACTACTAATTAACTATCTGGAACTATACACAAATTTTATTACCATTATACGCCCTTTATTTAATATTTTTTACCCTTAACCCTGTTCTTTCCAGAAATTCCCCTTCATTTAATATCTTTTCAAACTGTTCTCTAAGCATTCCACAGCTTCCCCTTGATTCAGAATTTGTTCACCACTTCCCTATTTTTTCCACAACTTCTTCATTCAACCGCCTTCCCTGTGATTTTTACAACTTTCACATCATTCAGTATTCTTCCCTGTGCTTTGCACCCCCTCCCCTTAATTTAATAATTTTTATGATCAACCCTGTTCTTTTTTTAGTTCTTCATTTAGTAACTTCTTAAATTGTTCCCTAAACCTTCCACAACTTCCCCTTCGTAAAGAATTTATTTAACACTCTTTCCCTGTGATATTTACAAATTTCACATCATTCAGTATTAATTCTACCCTCTTCCCTGTGCTCACTTTTTTTAACTACAGGCCAAACTTTTCCTGGGTCCTCTAGTCCAAGCCCTCCTTATACCTACAGAATTGATTCTCTTTCAGAATGTGTGGTATCGTGACAGGCACCTCTTTAACTTCTCTGTATGGAATGAATTAAGTAGATTAACGTTCCAAAATATCTTCATCATAACAATAAAATAATTAACCGACACATTTGGAACGGGCACAGTAAAGAAAGTTGTGGTGTATACACAATATTAGGAGAATCCATTAAGGAATTGGAACTAATTTGTTGACAAAGTCACATTCAAACTTGGATAGTGAGGAAGGATAGAAATAAATAGGAGGATTGCGCTTTATGTGAATTCATATGCTCAGGCGAAGAATTACGCACATAGAAAAGCATATGTTCAAAGTGGAGAGAAGGACGGAAGAAGAAGGAAAGACTGAAAATATTTGACCCAGGTGGGACTTGAACCCACATATATATATATATATATATATATATATATATATATATATACTTACTGGAACACGTTATTAATACGTGCCCAATAAATCACTACAAACGAGCCTTGCACCAAAGAATGTAATGGATTTTATTGTAATGCATAGACAACAAAAAAATTACATAACCGACATTTATTAATGAAATTGTTAAAAACCATTCAAATCCATATTTTGACGTGAATATATTCAGTGAGTATACAGAAACTTTAAAAACATTAACAAAATATTATGAGGACACACAAAATCATATTTATCTAACAATAATAAAATCAAAAAAAATATTTATCATATGCAACACCTACATAAATTAGTTAAAGCAAATTACCAATAGATCCACTAGAAAACTATACATGTAAAATATATATAAACAGTTTGAAAATAAAAAATATATGTATATATATAGTGAAGTACATTTGAAGAATACTGAAGTCCATTTGAGAGACAACTTTACCAATCCTCAAACAGATCACTTAGATTCAAAATGAAAAAACACAAAGGTAGATCAAATTTTCTGCTCATTCACACAACTACTTCTTCTATAAACTATATAATAATAATCTTGTGTAGGTTCCTATACAAATAAACAAAAATGGAAGTAGTATTTATTCAACACACCAGGCGTGCCTTATTTTACAGTAACAGCATTTCCCCGTCATTTGTCAGCCAATAATTGCGTAATCACCACTGCACAAAGAATGGTGTCGAAATAATAACAACGTTGTGCAAAAAAAAAATCACTCTGCAATCAAAGTTTTCTTCATAAGGTATTTGGCACAAATTTTGAAGTTACTAACTTGAAAATTACTTACATTGTAGAGTTTTTTTATAATCATCTAAGTAATATTCACAAAACACTAAAGTAATCAATCCTCAAGTGATGACGTAATCTCACCGTAGCTGTATTTTTGTAAACGAGAACAAAAAACATACAAATAAAATAATTATGAAGGTGACATTATTGCTTACACGTGGTGTGTCAACAAGAAATTAATTCTAGGCGACAATGCAGTTATTCTTTAAACATTTCGTAGCAACTTTTTTCCTATGTTCTACAATTATCTGTACACATGTATGTGATTCTATAAACTCGTTAGCTTGCAACAGTTTTTTTTTTTTAACTAAATACAAAATATGTAACAAACAAATGCTCAACTCATTACCTTTATCAAGTTTTCACATTTCCTTCAATATAATTATATAAAAAATTATTTAAATTCTTCTGTTGAGGTGCATAAAGCACCAATAAACATGCTATGAAAAACTTTGTGCTTATTTTTTTAGCATTCTGTGGCATAATTTGTACATAAAGAGATAAACAGGTCTCAACTATTAGAATAATCAGGTTTTACACACATATATATATTTTTTGTAACAGAGTTCATAAATCATCCTAGTGAGTGAAAATTATTGAAACTTAAATTGATAAATATGTTTGTGCTAATTTGGCAGTGAAATTCACAGGTACATTTAATAAATCCTTTCCTGCATGACGTATTATATATTTCCACTAATATTATTCCGTACGTCATCATAAAGGAGACAAGATTTACTAATTGTGTTGAAAATATTGTAAACAAATAAGTTCATTATATTGTTCTCGGAGTTCAACCGGGTTTTGCATAATTATATTAGAACACAACGTTTCAAGGACTAAAAGCTCTGTCGTCATCTTCTAGGCGAAGTTTTTCAACACACCAATTGTGCCTTATTTTACAGTAACACCATTTCTGTCATTTGTCAGCCAATAATTGCGTAATTACCATTGCACAAAGAATGGCAATAATAACAAAATTGTGCAAAAAATCACTCTGCAATCAAAGTTTTCTTCATAAGAAGATGACGACAGAGCTTTTAGTCGTCGAAACGTTGTGTTCTAATATAATTATGCAAAACCCGGTTGAACTCGGAGAACAATATATTGAACAACTACACCGGGAAAGGCTTCAATCTTAAATAAGTTCATGTTAATCTCATATTATTATGAGTCATTCATCCAATGTTTATAAATAAAATTGATGTTTAGAACTTTTACTAATGTTAATTTGAGAAATTTTCAAAAATACTAAGGACTGAGACTACACGAGATTTACAGTGTGAAGTTGACATTTTGAAAAATATATAGCAGCAAACAGAGACATTGCAGGATAAGTACTTGATGGCAGAAAACTAAATATCCAATCAGGACAATGTAAGTTAAGGTAATATCATGGAGTCGGAGGATATTAAAGAATCTGTGATTTTCTATCCCACAGAATCTTGCATCCCAGTGGCGGTTGGTGCTACGGCACATACATTTCTTTAGGAAGAATCTATTTTTCATAATAATTGTGTTTTAACAGTGCAATTTCTGCTTCAATATCAAACACTTTAAAACTGCAGCACGTTTGCTCCCAATTAATGCAACCAGGTGGCAGTGTCTGTGCTACACATGGCTAAAGCACATGATTTCGGTCTGTAATAATAAGTGCACGTGTGCAGTATTCCTCCCCCCCCCCCCAAAGCACTAACCGTAAAGCTTAACAAACTGCCTCTTTTTTATGATACCAGGAAGACAGGACAGGGTCGTACTGTGCTATGATACAGAGAGGCGGTTGTATCAGACGGCATAAGCAACCATATCAAAATTATTTTAATCCATTCAGTAATTTAAAATCTTATTTTGAATTACTTTATATTTTCAAAACAAAAATAGTATTTGTACATTTTGGGTAGTATTTTTTTAAAAAATATTAACAATCAAAGGTTATTTTAAAGAAATAAAAATTTAAGATGCGGCATTTCGTGTACATCCGTCGTAGTGCGAAAATATACTGCATGACCTTGCATATAATACGGCTATGATGCATGGTTTATTCCACAAAGTAACTTTATTAAAAATATGTATGAAGGAAAAATACTTTCACGATAGAAAATGCGAGTTTATTTGGCGCTATGATATTCCACTTTTAAAAATTGGACACAATCGGAAACTATGTAGATGTAATTATAAACGTAGTATATTAAGGGTCAGGCCAGACTATTGGTAACACTGTAACTGTAGTAATATTATTATATTTTACATGGGGAACGTAGGTTTTCCCGGTGTAGTTGCTGGATGAAGTTTTCTCGGGATTCCAAACGGGTAGCGCCGTTTAATATCCACAACGTTTCGATGGCTTGCACCGCCATCTTCTTCAGGTGAAGAAGTTGGCGGTGCTAGCCATCGAAACGTTGTGGATATTAAACGGCGCGACCTGGTTGGAATCCCGAGAAAACTTAATCCATATTTTACATTGTTATTCTCGTGAAAAATGATTTTGTGTGGCGATGTGACACATAACTTTAAAAATTCACGAGCCACCACAGTTGTATATATCCTCCATCAGCCTATTGTGAAGGGAGTGAGTAGTAAACATAAAAATTGTCTATTTTATAACTGCACTATAAAAATTTCTACATATTTTAATCTGTTCAATATATGCTGGTGGTATTGAAATAAATTTCACTCAAACAGGATGATTGTTCCAGCAGAAGTTATGGTCTAAGTAAAGGAAACAAGGAATACTTGGGAAGCATGGAGTTACAGTAGTGCATAACATTATCCAAACAGTTTTTCAAAACAGCTATGGCAGTAAGGCTTGTCGTTTTGCTCCTTGAATGTGCCCTTGTTAAGTTGCTTCAGGCAGAAAGCGCACACAAAGTGTTCTGGGTGAAACTTTCGGAACATGGCAGTAATGCAGCGACCTAAACAAACATTTTTGATTAATACATAATCATTTTATAGTAAAGAGAAACTGATTGCTTACAATTGTGACCACGTCAGAAATATTAATGTTGAAATACTAATTATAAGTGGGCAAGACAATTAGCAAAAGGCGAACCTGTAATGGGCTTGTGACAACCCGCACACAGCGACCCTCGCTTAGCGTGGTAATGGGTTTCACAGTACGGCAGTCCCTCGTGGTCAAAAAATGAGCCACCATGGAAAGGTTGTCGACAGTCCTATAAAAATAATAATCATTTTAAGTACCAAACGTACTAACAAGAGAAATTCTACACCTCAACTTACTAAGAACTAATCATAAAATGTCACAAATGAACAGCAAATAATGAAAGAGTTAGTGATTGACCAATAACCCTCACTATTAAATACAAATAGTGTGAGTACAGCCTAACGAAGAGCAGAGCTACACCATTTTTCCACTCTAAATGAAGTAATTAAAAGAACATGACAGTCTTAGATAAGATTATGTTCTAAATTAAACAGTGAATATTACTATACTTCATTGGTACAATAATTGAAAATTAAATAATTAAAAACAAAATAAAAAAGGGAAAGCTAATTAATAAATAAATAATAAACATCAGCCAATTTTTTTAGCAAAAAAGTTAAATTTATTATTGTAAAATTTTACAACGCTGATGAAGTCACAAATTAAGCAATGAAAAGTTGTTTAATTTTACAATAATAAATTCTTTTTTTTCTGACTTAAATTGAATTAAATACATTGGATGATGTTTATTTATTTCTTAGTTTTCTCAGTATTCAGAATATATATATATATATATATATATATATATATATATAATTGAAAAGGGGAAAGTATTGATTATTCTGATTAGATTAAATTCTTTTCGACTCAGACAAATGTTAATGAAGATGATAGATAACGACATCAGATTTTAATTTATTGCTTTTGTTGTTATAATGTAAATATCCATTTCTTTTATACTATATACTAAATCTTATTGAAGAAATTCATTATTTTAATGATGTAATTATGCTATATTTAAAATATTCTGCTACAAATGTTAAAAAGAAAAAAAATATATATATATTTTAAGCTTAAATTTCTGACAAATCAAAAAGATGGTTGCAAACAATAAATTCATGTAGCTGATTGCCACAAAATATTGAACAAAAGTCAATAATTTTCTTAATTTCCTCCATTAAATCGAATCATGTTTGAGTATATAAGTAAATAAAACTCAATTTTCATCACAGATATTATTCTCATTGAATTAAGTTTAACTCACTGCAGTATATTCCAACTAAGAAATATTTCGGGTGAAGTTCTCTCGGGATTCCAACCGGGTAGCGTAGTTTTGTAAACACAACGTTTCGATGGCTTGCATCTTCTGTGAAGTCACTTCACCTGAAGAAGATGGCGGTGCAAGCCATCGAAACGTTGCGTTTACAAAACTACGCTACCTGGTTAGGATCCCGAGAGAACTTCATCCAGCAACTACACCAGGAAAACCTACGGTCCTTAAGAAATATTTCGTCTTTGTGAAAATATCATTGTATTCAACCATCTTTATAAATCATTTGCCTGTTTACTTGTAACTAATATTAAGCATGTCAATATTTTGTTTTCATAAAAATTAGCTATAAGTGATATATTAATAGTGTAATGCTTCATGTCATGTAATATATTTAAGACAGAGTTTTAGATTTTATGTAATCAACAGTTAATAAATTGTGGAAATAATTTTTACTCAGTAACTAAGGTAAAAAGAAAGAAATATGCATAAAATAATAATTTGCTTTATAGTGACAAATTGTTACTATACAAGTTGCACATCTGTAACATGCCTTTAACAGACACACAACCTCAAAAATCTGGTCCCTTTTATTGGTTTTTTTGTTTGTTTGGTTTTTATTTTAATTTTTTTTTTTTTGTGCAGTTTTTTTTTCTTATTATCTTTATTTAATATTCATACATATAAAGTCAACATAAAGGTATTCCTATTTGTCTACCCAAGCAAATATTCATTATCCAAAATTTTTGTTCTTTCCTTCATTGTTAATACAGTTATATTACATATTGTAATGTACAATTGATTTCATAAAGTCCATCCAGGATTATAAAGATGAATGTGTTAACCCTTGATGGGCTTTGTGCAAATACCAACTTATGGGATGCTTAAGGTTTTTTGGAATTTATTTGTATTTGTTTCTATGTCATGGTAAGGAGTGTGAGCAAGTAGTACTTTTTTTGACCAAGGGAACAATTTATTTTAAATTTCTTCCAGAGGGATTCAAATGAGGATTTTATAGGGCAAGGGCATTTTTTTATTCATTTTATTTAGTCTTCTTCCTCCTCATCCTCATCACCTTCATCTTCAACACCAACGCACTTGGGACATACTGGCTTTCCTTCCATGGCATAAAAAGATGTACCACTCATAGGCTTCTTGCAGTCCTATGCATTAATGTACCATACATTTTAAATATATAGGAAAAATGGTTAAGCCTTTATTTTTTTATCCAACCAATACATAGAAAAAGTTGTAAGTAATAATACATTATGTTTAAAAAGTATTTCTACATGCCTAAATCAAAGAATATTTCATAGTTACCCTTTCATAACTTACCCGACAGACAAAACAATCTGCGTGCCATTGGCTGTTAAGAGCTGATATATAATTCTCCATAATAGGGCGATTGCAGCCTCCACATTTGGGTGCAAACATATCAAAATAGTCATCTCGGCAATAAGGCTTTCCTTCACGTTCATGGAAACCGTCCTCACCAAACTGCTTGCCACATTGGGCACAGAAAAAGTGTTCTGTGTGCCACGTTTTCTCCAATGCTGTTACACATTTCTGAAATAATACAGATTAAAAATGTCAGCAAGACAGTGCATTCAGACTAATGAGGAATAATCAGAAGAACGGACTTACATCAAGAATTGGTCCATTACAGTAAGCACATCTAGGGGAGAAAAGGTTATGGTAATCGGGCTCACAGTAAGGACGGCCGTCCCTCTCGAAGAAATTGCGTGTTCCCAGTTCTTGGTTGCAGTGGGTGCAAGTAAAGTGTTCAGGGTGCCATGTTTTGCCGAGAGCAGTGATAACCTACAAAAGAACCATTCCAACATGTCATCAATGATGCAAGATGACACCAGGTTCACTAAATCTCATTTTTAGCAAATGGCTGACCTGGCCCACAATGGGTTTATCACAGGCACTGCAGCAACCTTTCTGAGTTGTATTTACTCCCTGACGGCTCATGTCAGCCTGCAGATTGCCTAACATAGAATCCAACTGGTTTTGCTTGGACCCGCTCACAGTCAGCGGAGGAGGAGGAGACGAAGAGCTGAGGTGTGGCTGTGGGCTCGGAGAACTCTTGGTGGCCTTGTTGGGCTTTGCGTATGGGGAGTCTGTCACTGTTTGATGTTGGTGAGTGCTTGCATTAATCTGGAACATAAAACACAATAATCAGTACTGCTTTACTCAATCATTTGCATTTACTTTGGGTTAGGTATTAGTCATTTGAGTCCAAAAACAAGGGGAAAAAAATTCTATTAACTATAGAAAAATGCTTGGAACTACAAAAGTAGGTGTACCTTTCAAAAAATAATTTGAGTTCTGATTTGAAAAATCATTGTAAAAATGAGTTGCTAGTCTTATGTTAGTGAAAGTGAGTGAGTGTGTGTTTGTGTGAGAGCCTAACCAGAGTAGTGCACACTGTGGATGTAGACTGGAGACTGGCCTCTGGCAGGAAGACTTCTGCTTGTATGAGCAACCTCCCCTCCCCATGCAAGTGAATGCCCCACCCATCTCTCAAACTATTTCTAGCATCCAGCAGTAATGTGGGCCAAGAAAGGACACGCTCCCTTCCTACCCCTCTCTTCTCCTCCCACATTCACTCACAAAACCTGCCCCTTGCCAAGAAGAATTACATTCAGGTAGATTAAGAAATAATTGGGAAGGAAGGGCATTGTTCCCCAAGTGTCAACAATGATGTTTCACATACTTCGTGCTCTATTATTTGAACACTATGAAATTATTTATAGCAAATATAACAAATTTGTAACTCTTGTTTATAAAGAATCGAGAAATGGAGAACTCTTGATAATTTGTTATTTGAAAAAGTGATGACATTTAGAAATAGAGCTAATTGTAATTGCACGTAAATCCTTACCTTGAAGTCTGCCAAGGAAGCCATGAGGATATCCAACTCTTTAGTTGCTGCAGAAGCACCTGAACCAGGGCCACCAGGGTACATAACCTCTGTTTTTGTGTCATGTACAGTCACAGTTGTGTTGGAATGACGACCCACACCGTGCACGTCTCTGTTGTAAGGAAAATCAATACATTTAAAACTATCGAAACAATTACTAATGATAATTTACACTGAAACCATGTATTGAACTTCGAGAGAAGCATAAAAAAGTAGTTTGGAATAGGTTAGCTTAACTACCCTGACTCACCCGTTGGGTACGGCAGTGTTGAGTTCATCCAGCAGACTATCGACAGATGGTCTGGCGGCTCTCGAATCTTGAGCACTCGGAGGCCGCCCTGAGTAGACGGGCATCGGTGATCCATTTATTAGACTTGTGTCTGTCAATTAAACATATATCTTGTATTTTTCAATAAAAACTCAGATCCCCATAAAATATGAATAGACAACAATTACAAAAACTGATATCCTTGTATTTACTCTTAAATATGTGAACAAAATGATCCTGCTTCATATGGTAATTATTGTACGTTTCAGGATTTTATTTGTGATTCTAATTCCTCATATTTTCAAAAGGATATGCTATTGAAGCAATCAGAAATTTTGCTCTTTTGAATAGGTACAGCATTAGTAGCAACTGAAAGAAGTGAAATTCCATTAAAATACACAATTTAATTTACTATTCAGTGAAATGAAATTTGTCTGTTGATTTGAAATATTAGGTAGATTTTTGGATTTTTTTTATAGTAAACAACAACCGATACACCCCAATCGTCAAAAGCTATTTTTGGAGTTTCCGTCACCTCTCTTCTCGACGTATCCTGAATAGTGAGCATTGCTGAGGTCGTGCAGCAGCGTGTCCAACTCAGACAGGTTGTTGTTGAGGGACGGCATCTTGGTCGGTGGACTCTGAGGATAGGTGGTCCTCGTAGTTGTCACAGTTTCGTGGATGAGTCGTTGGTTCTGGTAAGTTGGCTGCAAAAAAAATGTAGATATGGCAACATTAACGGAATGTTGTACGTTGAACTATTCTGTTTACACACCAAAATAATTTTTCACATTAATCCCGATTAATAAGAAAGGTAGCCAGATACAGACAAAATAAGTGATAATATAAATACCACACTGCAACGTCTCTGGGATCCTCGTCCCTTTCTTCAGGCGCTAAGAAGAGCCTGGAGCGACACAACTGCACTGGTCAGTAGGCTCTTCTTAACACCTGCCTATCTTTCTTATTATTAATTTTTCATTTCAATTCCAATTACATCAAGTAGGTTATACAAGATTGATAAAAGCTTTATGCGTGTTGATATACAGTTAGTCGGATTATTTATTTCTGTCAGAGGGTCAGTTGACTCATTGTTGCTCGGGGCTTGCAGTCTCTGGGCAGTCTGAAGGCGAGGCAACGGCTTCTGCAGGAAGCGTGGAACAGTTTTTGCGTTGCCTACAAGCATGCCGTGAAATTCGGGCGCAAAACTGGCGTTTCGCCACGGCGTTCCAGATTCCAATCCTACCATCCGAGGAACGGGCTGGGGGAAGTTTTCGGTAATGACCAATTTAAAATTACAGAAAAAAAAAAAATTAATACTGTTCAGAAAAAAAAAATCGCAAAAAAAGTCTAACTGGAACAACACAAACGCGTTTTTAAATAGTCAAGCAAGCACCTTATTAGAGGACAGTTAAATGTTTTAATTCAACGTCTGTTTTGAATTAATCAAACAATTGATGACCTCATACAGACAATGAAGAGACTACAAGCAGGAGCAGATGGAAGGAAGGTGGAGCAGCCGTTAAAGAGCGCTGCAGAAGAAACCATAACGTAACAAGAAGGAACAGAAGGATCAAGGAATGGTCAGCAGTAGTCTTGATAACAAATGATAATAGACCATAAGAGCAGATGGAAGGTGGAGCAGCCATTAAAGAGCGCTGCAGAAGAAACCATACGTACAAGAAGGAACAGAAGGATCAAGGAATGGTCAGGAGCAGCCATTAAAGAGCGCTGCAGAAGAAACCATACGTACAAGAAGGAACAGAAGGATCAAGGAATGGTCAGCAGTAGTCTTGATAACAAATGATAATAGACTATAAGAGAAAGAACACAAGCAGGAAACAGGGGCCTTCGTATTTTGCGAATATAGGACTGTTAAAAAAAAATAGACTTGTTACCAGAAGAGAACAAAACTCCCAAGTACGCCCAGTTACCACATTACGGGTCGGAGGTGTGTGTGTGGACGCTGACAGAATATGCACTAAAGAACGTTTTTAGAGAGGAAAATGGTCCAATGAAGGAGGAGGAGGAAGAAGAAGGCTGGAGGATGCAATGTAACACACAATTACAAGCATTAACAGACATGGTAGGGACATGGTAAAATTTTGTGAATTCACAGCGAATGATGAAACGGAATGATGATCCACTCTTCCAGGCGAAGACGGAGACCTAGAAGAAGATGGGTTGATGACGGAACTGAGGATCTCGACTCATAAGGGCTGTAGCGCTACCAAAGAAGAAGAAGATATATATACGAAGTAAAAAGATACCCTGCAGACACTGAACAACGAAGAGACTACAAACAGGAGCAGATGGAAGGTGGAGCAGCCATTAAAGAGCGCTGCAGGAGAAACAATAGGTACAAGAAGGAACAGAAGGACCCAGGAATGCTTCGACGAAGATTGCAGGTCTGCAGTAGTCCTGATAACAAATCATATATATATATATATATATACTAGCTGGGTGCCCGGCGTTGCCCGAGATGTCATTTATCTATAACCCCCGATATGACTCCAATTTCGGCTGCTTTTGCGCAATTTTTATGTAACGCTACTCGAACCCTAATCATTATAATTAACTCTGAAAAATATTTCTTCAACGCAAATACCTGCCGTGTTTGCATGTTCCAAAATTTGCACCCCGCTACCCCTGCATCTGAGGGGGGTAAATGCCAATTTGAATGTCGTAACTAAACACAGTGACTTCCATAACCTTTGATTTGACTCCAATCTCGGTTGTATTCGCGTTATTTTACTGTAAAGCATCTCCACCACCCCCAAACCCGAAGGGTGTCCTTTTCACAGCGCGTAGGGGATGAAAATTGTATTCAGATAACATTGGTAGAAACACTATCAATATCTTTGACCCCTAAAAATATTTATCCGACTCAAATATCGGCTGTTTTAGTATGTTTGAATATTTCCACCCCCGCTTCTGGGGGTGGAAGACGCGTCTCACCCCGACAGTGTTTGTTTCCTGGTCGCAAAGACACACGTGTACGAAATTGCTCGATTGGTGTAGATTTGTATTTTATTTAGAAAACGTTTGTATGGGAAATAGAAAAGGGCTGTTTTTAGGGTTTTCCCCGGAAATTATTCTATTTTTTCTCGCCTTTTAAACCTTCCCTAGACCTCCACGAACATTTCAAGACTAGGATAAGATAAATCCGTTCAGCCGTTCTCGAGTTTTAGTGAGACTAACGAACAGCAATTCATTTATATATATATATATATATATATATATATATATATATATATTCGTTAGCAATGAGATATTTTTAAGAACCTTATCCATCCAATCCACCTGAAAACGAATCCAACACGTATCAAGTATGTTTCAACTCTTGCAAGCACACAAGTGAATGAGGTCCATTGACTTATTTAAAACACCAAGTAACAGTGAGGTTAGTCAACGTTAACCATGGCCGCCTTGCTCCATCCTCGTAACTCGCTGTGCCAAGCTCTCACACACACACACACACAACTTTGATTCTGCCAGGGGAAAAGAAAACACGTTCGAGCATTGCCAAACTGTTTGATAGTCGGGTCCAATAATAACATTAACATTTATGTAATGTCGTCCTACTTCACGAGCCGCGATAAGTTATCATTGAAATAAAAAGGGGAACTGGAGCAGTCGCCGTTGAATATTTTCCCCCACGTGTCCCTTACACACGTTACTCCTTCAGCCAGGCTCAGTGACGAACAGAATAACCAGCTGAAGTCCGTGGAGCACCGAGTATTACCTCCACACTTTTTATCAAAACCCGACAACGTAGATCCTAAGACTACTTACAAAGAGTTGTTGTTAACACATTAAATTCTCTTAGAAACAGTCTTTTAATTTTATTAAATAATTAGTCTGAAGCTTTCAACTCTTCTCGTCCTAAGATTAAAATCACAGTATTAGTCACTACTATAAAGGTCTGTCCTCAGAGGTTCTACCAGTAATGAGCTGGTCTCATCTCTAGGACGATACGACCCTAACAAAAACGTCCACAGGAACCGACCACGGTCGATCTTCCTGTAAAGGTATCAACAGGTTTTTTACAAAACAATCCTACTAGCTTTTTACACTTGTACGCGGTAAAATCATTTATACAGCAAACTCTTCTCCCGCTATCCTAAGGAAGGGTGTGGGACAAGTACCCAAGAGCCCGACCTACCTGGTGCAGGTTTTTCTAGGGTTTTCCCTGAATCACTTTTAGGCGAATGCCCCCGGGGTAGGATCCTTAAACTATAGCCCGGGGGGCCCCCTAGTTAACCCTTGGCTACCTTCCTCTACCCTTCCGCATCCCCCCTTTCCTGTGCTATTAAAGGGGAGTTGCCACCATCTGGATTACCGTCATGTAGCCTGTTGCCCTAAAAAAAAAAACCGTCTGCGAGGGCTATTCTCTCCCAGGCAGAACCTTGTAGGAGCAACACGAAGGGGCTACCTTTGGGGGTGTGCCTCCTCCTCTCTCCGTTTTTGAACTAAGGTTACCACATGCCGAGGCCTGTTTTGAGAGGTTTAATGTTTCGGGGTCACAGATCTTGGGGTATACTGTAAGAGTTGTTCGCTGTTCCCATTGGAACAGTCGGCCGGCTCCCTCCTAAACTGGTCGAGGTACGGAGAAGGGAATGCTGCGTCCCCACAGCAAACTCCTCTCCCGCCATGCAGGGAAGGGCGTGGGACAAGTACCCAATGCCCGACCTACCTGATGCAGATTATTCTAGCGTTTTCCCTGCATTACTTTAAGGCGAATGCCGTGTAGGATCCTTAAACCATAGCCCGGGGGTCCCCTAGTTAACCCTTGGCTGCCTTCCTCTACCCTTCCGCATCCTCCCTTTCAAATCCCTTCCTATGCTATTAAAGGGGAGTTGCCAACATGTGGATTACCCTCATGTAGCCTCCTGTTACCCTAAAAAATAAATTACGTCTGATGGAAAATAATGAATAAGAAACACAGCCAATACGAGAGGCATTTGAGCGTTGTCAACTGACCAGTGCAGTTGTGTCGCTCTAGGCTCTTCTTAGCACCTGATGAAAGGCACAAGGATCCCAGAAACGTTGTTGTGTGGTATTTATATTACCCCCCTTTATATATCGCCCCTTTTTTTGTCTGTATTGGCTGTCTTCCTTATTCAAAAAAATCAAATAAGTAAAACAGTTTGTTAGTATGTGTGTGTGTGTGTGTGTGTGCATGTGTGCGTGTTCCACATACAAATCTACACCCGTGAAGCAAATTTCGTACACGAGTTCCTTGCGACCAGGAAACAAACACTGTCGGGGGTGAGACACGTCTACCACACAAAATTAAGGGATGCTGTCCTTGTTGCTCTCGTCAGGTGATTATGAAGAAAAATAATCGCGAGAGCTTGCGGTCAACGACGCTCAAAAAAAGCAGCTTTCTACATCGTCAGTCAGCTGGGTGTTTATGGAGTTGTGTCAGCATAAAGGTTGAACCTGACGAGGTCGCCCAAAATAAGCGTCGAAACGTTGTTTAATTTTCTTGTAGTCTGAACAGTCGTGACACCAACCAGTTTTCTTATGTTCTTCATCTGAGACGTCAGCCTGCAGAAAGTCTTTCTGTATGTTTTGTGAGCAACTGTAACGTGTGACGAAGGGGCGGCGCTGTAGGAGGTTAGTGACGTCACCGCATCACTGCTGCTGCTGCTGCTTCTTCCTCCATAACGCTGAATTTTCGCAAAAAATATCTGTGTGAGGAGATATGAGGCCGCAAGGGAAGAAAGTAAAATAGAACAGTAGGTGCCAAGACTCAAATAGCCAGTGTTTTTATTGCCTCATATTTATTTCCGTCACTGGCCGCGCTACAATGGAGAGGTCTCATAAGGGAAGCAAACAGCAGCTGAATCTCCTTTGGTTTATTCTTGTGACTCCAACATTCTAGAGCTTCTGTCTGGAGAAACGTCAATTCATAGGCTATTGGTACAACACCTGCTGAGTGCCCGGCGGCGCCCGGGTGGTATTTATTTAAAACTAACCCGGAGTAAGGAACTGATTGGTGCCGTCCCCACACACAAGTAACCAGAGGCTTTCTGAAGAGTTACATAACTTCCTCGTTATATTTATTCCAAGTCCTCCTTTATACAGCTTCATTGGTATATATATTTATTTATTCTTAGTACCATTATTCTTATTTATAAAAAAAACAACTTGGAATAACTACTTTCGGGGTGTCAAAAGAGGGTATAATTAAATAAGCAATACCAATTTATAAAAAAATATAAAGGAGGACTTGGACAAAAATATAACAAGGGAGTTATGTAACTCTTCAGAAAGCCTCTGGTTACTTGTGTGAGGGCACAGCAGTGGTGGTGTTTGCTGCTGTCCCTCATACAAGTAACCAGAGGCCTTTTTTGAAGAGTTATATATTTATAAAAAAAACTTGGAACAACTACTTTTGGGGTGTCGAAAGAGAGTATAATAAATAAGCAATACCAATCTTATAAATAAAAATGAGTGTATGTATGTATGTTTATTTGTTCCGCATACAAATCTACACCCGTGAAGCAAATTTAACCAAATTTCGTACACGTGCTCTTTGCGACCATGAAACAAACACTGTCGGGGTGAGACACGTCTACATCCCCCAGGGTGGACGGGGGTGGAAAATTTCATACATGCTAAAACGGCCGTTATTAGAACCAGATAAATATTTTTCCGTGTCAAAGAGAGATTCATAGTGTTTATAACGATGTAATGTGTGTATAATTTCAACCCCTAACCGCATGGGAAGGAGCTCCCTTAGGTGTGTGTGGCGGGTGGAGATGCTTTACAGAAAAATAACGCGAATAAAACCGAGATTGGAGTCAAATCCGACGTTATGGATGTCACTGACATTGAACTTGGCATTTAACCCCCAGGGGCAGGGGTGGGCGGGGTGGAAATTTTGGAACATGCAAACACGGCAGATAATATGCGTTGAATAAAAATTTTCAGGTTTAATTATATTGATTGTATTTCTACTGATGTTGTTTGTGTATTATTTCAACCCCTTATTAATTAGGGCGGAAAATAACGCTAATCGATATCTCTGAACTTAATTATGACTTTAGGAAAGTGGGGACGTGGGTGGAAATTTTGTAAAATGTTGAAACGGACGATAAGAAAGAACCTTTTTCGGGGTCAATGAATTCAACCCCTTTCGTCGTGGGGGTGAAGTGCTGCATTACATAAAAATAACGCAAAAGCAACCGAGATTGGAGTCAAATTGGGGGTTATGGATATACGACATTCCGGGCAACGCCGGGCACCCTGCCAGTGTTTAATAAAAATATAAAGGAGAGGACTTGGAAAAGAAATATAAGAAGGGAGTTATGTAAGTCTTACTTGTATGAGGGCACAAGAGTGGTACAAGTAAGAGTTACAAGTCCGTCCGTCATGTGACTGTAGTTCTCCACACTCGTGCAACGTGTCCAAAGGAAAGTTTGTGAGCGACGCCCCGAGGTCTTCTATTTCTCTTCAAGTGGTCTGAACTTATCTCGCTCAACGGAATTAGAACAACCTCTAGGAAACGCACGTGTAGACACATGTAGATGTACAGTGTATGGACAAGAGAGAAGTTTCGGAGGCGTTGGAGTGTGACCTTCTCCCTCCTCCTGTGCCCTCCTCTGAGTTTTCTCTCTCTCTATTATCAATGATTACAACTAGTCTAAGGAGTTTTACACTCTTGCTACTTGTCCTAGAGTATTATTAATTGCATTGTGCACACGCGTCCTGAGTGGCGACACCACCCTTCGCCTCTTAAGTACTTTCCCATACAAGTTCTTTTAATTAATCTGACAATGCCACACACTTACTCATCACGTTTGTGGTAATCGGCACAGCAGTAGTCGTTTCAGTGAAATATGGTGGTTACCTTGGCGAGGAGGAGGAATTTGTAAAAATGAGAGATTTACAATTTGATGTAATTTTTTTTTGTTGTAGCCAGGCTGCATGAGGGTAATCCACATAGTGGCAACTCCCCTCTTATAGCATAGGAAAGGGATTTGAAAGGGGGGATGTGGAAGGGTAGAGGAAGGTACCAAGGGTTAACTAGGGGTCCCCCGGGGCTGTAGTTCAAGGATCCTACCCGGCATTCGCCTAAAAAAAATGCAGGACAAACCCTCGAAAAACCTGCATCAGGTAGGTCGGGCATTGGGTACTTGTCCCACACCCTTCACGATGTCGAAGTTTGCTGTGGGGTCGCAGCTTTCCCTTCTCCGTTCCCTCGACCAGTTTAGGAGGCAGCTGGCCGACTATTCCAATGGGAATAGCGGACAACTCTTACCGTGTGCCCCAAGGTATGTTTGGATTGCGAGAAATAATAAAATAAAAATACCTACTCGCCTGAGAGAATGAAAGGAGTTTTATGCTTCTGCTAACAACTACAACGTAAAGTAATAATTTTAAATTTGATAATTTTACTTTAAAAATTATCTGGCGCCCAACGTTGAGTTTCCCGGCGGGGAACAACTGAAGAAGAAATAATTTTATTATCTTACTAGGTGGGTGCCCGGCGTTGCCCGGGTTGTCATATGTCCACAACCCACGATTTGACTCCGATGTCTTGTTTTTTTGCGTTATTTTTCTGTAACACACCACGCCACCATCCCCCACTCCTAGTCGTGCTCCCCTCCCACGCCGAAAGCAGGTTGAAATTATACAGAACCAACATCGGTATGTATATATATATATACATACATATATATATATCCTGTGGAGCATTTTGGTTTCACCTCCTGAATGTATGTATTTTATTGCTTATTAGTTGGGTGCCCAGTGTTGCCCGGGTTGTCATATATCAGTAACCCCCCAGATTTGAGTCCAATCTCGGGTGCTTTTTGCGTTGTTTGTATGCAACGCACCTCGACACCCGCCTGTTCCTAAATGTGCTCCCCTTCCCCCTGCCGAAAGGGGTTGAACTCACTTACCCCGAAAAATAGAATACATCGGCCGTTCTAACATGTTCGAAAATTTGCCACCCCCGGCTACTGTGGGTTAAACAAAACGTTGTATTTCATAATTAAACTCAGCGACATCCATAACCTTGGATTTGACACAAATCTCGCGGTAGCATTCCGCGTTAGTTTCCTGTAACGCCGCTACACACCCAACAGAGATACGAAGGGGCTGCCTTTTCCTCTCCGTATTTGAACTACGGTTCCCACATGCCGAGGCCTGTTCTGAGAGGTGAATGTTCCGGGGTCACAGACCTTGGGCATACGGCAAGAGTTGTCCGCTATTACCATTGGAACAGTCGGCCAGCTGCCTCCTAAACTGGTCGAGGCACGGAGAAGGGAATGCTGCGTCCCCACAGCAAACTCCTCTCCCGCTATCCAGGGAAGGGCGTGGGACAAGTACGCAATGCCCGACCTACCTGATGCAGGTTTTTCTAGGGTTTTCCCTGCATTTCTTTAGGCGAATGCCGGGTAGGGTCCTTAAAATATAGTCCGGGGGCCCCCTAGTTAACCCTTGGCTACCTTCCTCTACCCTTCCTCATTCCCTCTTTCAAATCCCTTCTTATGCTATTAAAGGGGAGTTGCCCAAAGTTGATTACCCTCATGTAGCCTGTTGTCCTAAAACTAAAACCCACTAAGGGTGCTCATTTCCAATGCTGTAAGGGGTTGAAATTATACACAGACAACATCGGTAGAAACACCTTCAATCTCTTTGACCCCGAAAAATAATTTATCCGGCTCAAATATCGGGCGTTTGAATATTTCCGACCCCCGGCTCCTGGGGGTGGTGGTGGTGGTAGGCGTGTCTCACCCTCCACAGCGTTTGTTTCATGGTCGCAAGGAACAAGTGTAGGTAATTTGTAGATTTGTATGCGGAACATACATACATTAACAGATTATTATACTTTTAACACGGACGTAGTAAACTTCAACTGGAGGAGCCTGAAGGAAAGGGGGGGGGGGAGTGATAAAGCGACGCAAGCAACCGTGAAGTTTGGAGCAATTCGTCTGGCGGAAGAAGACCACGACGAGCGAATGAAGGGCAGAGGAGAGTGAGAAGATCTATTTGCGGAGAGAGAAAATAAACGAGCCCCTCCCTGAGCGCTGCTGCTCCACGCCACAATATTATGCCAACAACCACTGTACCGTCGTAAACGGCAAAACCATCTCCTCAAAGCCGTGACGACAAGCAAGCCCCTTGGACATGACGCTCCACGTGCAGATCCCTTCCTGGCTTTGGCAAGTACGCTGCTGTATCACAAGGGGGCAGCTCGGACCGACAGGTGAGCCGCGAGTGCCAAACCTCACTCAGAGTGGACGTACTTGTCACAAGCTCTCTACAGGAGACTTTACAATCTACAGACTTTAATGCAACGTGATGACCTCATACAGACACGTTTCAATTAACTTTTCACTATGACGACGTTTCGGTACCTTTATTGTAACTTCTTCAGGTATTTTCCTTTACAAAAGATTCCAAAGTGAGGAAAATACCTGAAGAAGATACAAAAAAGGTACCGAAACGTCGTCATAATTTTTTTTTTTGCATAAGGTCATCAATTCTAACATTAAAGACTTTACAGTTGTGCTGTATGTACGTGTTATACTATATATATATATCCTGTGGAGGATTTTGTTGCACCTCCTGTACTTGTGTATTTTATTGATTATTCTAATTTGGTCTCTTTCTTTTTAATACGCGATGTTGGATGTGAGGTGCAGGGGGGAGGACGTCAACGGGTTGGGGGTGAATTATGTGAAAGAAGAACGTACTTGGCGGACATATGGATTACTGAAGTACCACCAGGGAGTAGTTTGTGATATAACCAAGGATTTTATGTCTTTTTTTTTATTTTATATTGAAGAAGTACGTATTTGGCGCACATATGGATTATTGAGGTCACTGTGGATGCGGGAAGTCCCACGAGAAGCAGGTTTAATTTTAACAAGAATCAAGAAGCTTAATAGCTACAAAGACTATTTAAAGATCGCTCTAGGGTTATGTATATTAACTTGTTTTCGCACGACTTTAGACCCATTTAATTCGCTACCCTCCGGCTTCATAATATTTTGTGTGTTTTTTCTCCTTCGTCATGTATATTTATTTATCCCTTCTTTTTTTTAACAGCTTCAGCTTTTTTTTCCCCACCTTTTTTTTTCTAAGGGGGTCAAATCCGTACGAAATCAACCAATAAAATAAATAATTATTCTCTCTTTATGCATGTATTTTATTATTACTACTTTGCATGTTAGCGGGCATTTTGTTTATGAGGGTCGGCTGTTTCCTTTTGGCGTTTTCAAAAGGATAGCGATAAAGTTAAATAGCATTTTATTAGTATTAAGATATCAACTTGAAATAAAAATCACCTTATCCTCAATAAAGCCATCTATAAATCATGTTCGGACCTTTTTGTTTTTTTAGGGCAACAGGCTACATGAGGATAATCCACATGGTCGCAACCCCCCTTTAATAGCATAGGAAAGGGATTTGAAATTGGGGATGCGGAAGGGTAGAGGAAGGTAGCCAAGGGTTAACTGGGGGCCCCCCAGGGCTATAGTTTAAGGATCCTACCCGGCATTCGTCTAAAGCAATGCAGGGAAAACCCTAGAAAAACCTGCATCAGGTAGGTCGGGCACTTGGGTACTTGTCCCACGCCCTTCCCTGGATGGCGGGAGAGAGGAGTTTGCTGTGGGGACGCAGCATTCCCTTCTCCGTGCCTCGACCAGTTTAGGAGGCAGCTGGCCGACTGTTCCCAATGGGAATAGCGGACAACTCTTACCGTATGCCCAAGGACTGTGACCCCAGAACATTCACCTCTCAAAACAGGCCTCGGCTTGTGGGAACCTTAGTTCAAAAACGGTGAGAGGAAAAGGCATCCCGAAAGGTAGCCCCTTCCTGACTCTCCTACAAGGTTCTGCCTGCGAGAGAACATCCCTCGCAGGTATTGCCTGCGAGAGAATAGCCCTCGGCAGGCTATCTCTCCATATTCGGACCAAAAATGTGTTAAGTTGTAAGGAAACAACCAACAACTTAACTAGAAAAAAGTGTTTTAATAGGGGGAAAAAAAGGAAGAATTTAGGATTTACAACACAACTTTACTGTTTCTTCCCCCATAAAAATATAATAAGAGGACAAGACTTGTAAAACCAATTTGACACCATTTAAATGCCTCCTTTTAGGTTCTACAGACCTTCAAATATCGCAATTTCTCCTAAATTACCGAGTTACAAACACCGGGGGCGGATCTCATCAAGGGGCTGAATTGAAAGAACCTGAAATTTTCGCAAAATGCCCTTCAAGTTCCTCGTAATAAACACACAAAATTCCATCGTTGTGTTTCGATCAGAAGTATTTTATTTTTAAAATTAAAGAAAGAAGCAATAAATACACAGGACGACGCAGACGCCTCGTTCTTAAAACGAACAGCAAAAACTGGGGCCAAATCAGTAACCGTCACATTCACACTATCCAAAAATCCTCCTCCCTCTATCTGAACAACGCCGAAATACCTACCGAAACAGAAACCACGTACCTAGGGCTCGTCTTCGACTCATAACTCTCTTGGAAACCCCACATTAAACACCTCCTCTCCATAGTCAACCTTATATCCTCTCCTAAACAGAAAATCCCCACTCGCCCTCAGCACAAAACGCCTGGTATCACTCTCCATAACTCAACCCACCTGGTCCTGGGCCTCATCCATATGGGGGAGCAACAGCCAAAACATAATCCCTCGCACCACCACCAACTCTCCCTGGTACCTTCCATAATCCACCACGACATTAAACTTCCCCAAGTCAACTCAATAATCACCAGATCCCTAACCTCATTACCTTCAACCATCCTAACAGCACGGTCTAGCAATTCCACAGCAACCCTCAAGAGAAAACGCCCTATCGACCTCATCCTTCCCCCAGAACACTTTGGCCCCTCTTAACCCACCTCCTAACCTCACACCCGCAGACCCAACAAGTTCAACGTCACCAGGGAACCCTTATAACCCAACAATGTACTACCCTCAGACACCCAAATTAAAATACATGAATTTTTTTTTGCAAAATTATGTTATTGCTGGATTAACTTAAGTTCCCAGGTTAATTATGTACAGGATTTTAATTGTATAGACTCTAAAATTTATGTAACAACAAATAATCTTAAGATAAAAGTTTTGTCTAATAAAAAAAATAATAATAAAAACTGGGGAAAGAAGGTGAGTAAACCACAGAATAGGAAGGTTATTTTTCGTCATAAACTCCATATCGTGGGATGAGTTTGAACGTTCCCTCCTCCAGCCACGTTGTCGCGAAGTCCTCCTTCAAGTGCGGGGGAGAAGGAAGGGAGGGGAGAAGGCTAAAGTCGCTTGGACCGCGGTCCGGGCTGCAGGGAAGGTGGTCGATGACGCCCCAGAGAGAAGCTGCTTGGCGGTCTTCTGGGCTGCATCAACAAGATGGAGAGATTTCCCCCCCCCCCTCACACGAACCAGCGCGTCGGAGGCCGACAAGCACTCGGCTTGCCACGACGGTGGTTTGAGACCCCGAGCAATGTCGGTAGCTTCCCTCAATTTACAGAGTATTCTGAGGATCTCTGCTGCAGCGTGCGAGCGTGCCCACGCCGACGCTATTCCCGTCCGGGGCGCGACGCCAGAGTCTCTGAAACACTAGCGTCGTGTGACGTCACCGCGCCGTTGCATAAGAGACGGACACGCAACTCCGGAGAACACAGGACACCCGAAGCGAAGGTTGCGAACAGACCTGTCACGGCGAAAAGAAAAAAAAACGAGCCCCCGTCACGGTCAGTTCACGCCAAATCGGTAAATGGTCAGCGCCATGAAGATCAACAACCGCCATGCGGGGGATCAAGTGGACCATCTGACACTGAGAAACGGCTCCATCGTCTCCGGTTATAGTAATTCATTTCACATCCTGTCCAGGAGACCCTCACACACCCTGCCTGCTCTTCTGGTGGACGCTCAAGTGGAACTGAAGAGACCACCCACGACTCAACCTCCCTCTTAACATCACCGCGTTACTCAAGGACAATCCTGCGTGCATTACGAAACTGTATTACCACTTCTGGAGCGACAGTTCCCTTGCCAGGTGGAACAGTGACAGCCATACTCAAGTTGAAACTACCAAATTTGGTAACCAAGTCTGATCTGTCCTTCAGGAACCCCCCAAAAAAAATTGTTAAAGAAAATTTTTCGGCCACGGCAGTCAGCACAGATAGGCCATCAATCAAAAAAAAAATTAAGCTTGAATCTGACGACGGCGCCAAGTAAGCGACGAAACGTTGTTGAATTTTACATTAATAAATTCTTCCCCCACCCCCCTTTAAAAATGAATGATATATTTTTATTTTTAGTTTTCTTTTCGTACTTTCACTCCTCGCTACCATTTTGTACAAGGATTTTTTTTTAACAATTCTTCAGGACAAGAGAAAAATATTATTTCTTCACAATAAAAAGAAGGGATGTTGGATTTCTGTGCCAAGTGTTATCAAGAACTTTTTTTTTTATGGAAGGGCTATGGACAGGGTGATCCACATGGTGGCAACTCCCCGCTTATAGCACTGGAAAAGGAGTGAAAGGGGGAATGCGGAAAGGTAGAGGAAGGTAGACAAGGGTTAACTAGGGGGCCCCCGGGATCCTACTCGGCAATTCGCCTAAAAGTGATGCAGGGGAAAACACCTAGAAAAAACTACATCAGGTAGGTCGGGCTCTTGGGTACTTGTCTCACGCCCTGCCTCAGGAAAGCGGGAGAAGGGGTTTGCTGTGGGGTCACAGAATTCCCCCTCGCCGTGCCTCGACCAGTTTAGGAGGCAACTGGCCGACTATTCCAATGGGAATAGCGGACAGCTCTTACCGTATGCCCCGAGGTCTGTGACCCCAGAACATTCACCTCTCAAAACAGGCCTCGGCTTGTGGGGAACCTTAGCTCAAAAACGGAGAGGAAAAGGCATCCCCAAAGGTAGCCCCTTCCTGACTCTCCTACAAGGTTCTGCCTGCGAGAGAATAGCCAGATTTTTTTCTTTTAGGGTACCAGGAGGCTACATGAGGGTAAACCACATGGTGGCAACTCCCTTTTAATAGCATAGCAAAGGGATTTGAAAAGGGGGGATGCGGAAGGGTAGAGGAAGGTAGCCAAGGGTTAACTAGGGGGCCCCCAGGCTATGGTTTAAGGATCCTACCCGGCATTCGCTTAAAAGTAATGCAGGGAAAACCCTAGAAAAACCTGCATCAGGTAGGTCAGGCACGCCATCCAAGGAATTTTAAACTATTTGCGAATTCTCATCTTCACATGCGAGCACCTAGAATACTGTCAGCATTTTTCTACAAGAATGAAAACACTCTCAATTACAACGGGTCCGTTATATTGGAATTACTACATTCAGAAGGCTCGGAAAAAAAGATTAGATTAAATTAAAAGAAGAATAACGAACTTTTGTTTGGTATTCAATTGACAACTATATTTATATTAAAACAGACGGAGAAAAAAACACTTTTTTACTCAATCTTCCTTTTGGAATTAATGAAATGAGAGGGTTGATTGGCATTCGCAATTCCTCCAATGTTGGTCGGCACCAGGAACTATTCCCCGACAGCAATAGCTAGATCCTGCGGATGACAGGAGTGTCAACTGTCGGGACAGAAAACAACCTGTCTGTCAAGGCAAACTCTTCCAATCACTTTCTTAAGAGTGATAATTAGCCTCACGTCCGTCTCAAGCTTAACCCCTTGTAAGATGTTTAAACAGAGAGCAAACAAAGCCTCTTACAGCCTCCGCGTTTCTCGTGTTTTCAAGAACATGTTGCAATCTGTCCACGCGTTTAATTTTGTATAGAAATGAACGTAAATACATACAAACATACCACCATTTTTTTATATTATTATATAGATTGAATATGTTGTGACAAATAACACTTGGTGATAACTGGAAACCCCCCCCCCCCCTGATGAAGCTACAACAACGTACCGAAACGTTGTTTTCTAATTAATTTATATAAACTGTCTATTTTTTTCATACAAAATTTTCATAGAATTAAAACATGCACGAAGCTATTCTGAGGGTTTTCCTCATGTACTACGTCCATATTTTCTGTGACAATTACATTTTATTTTTATTCGATTTGAAGTAATGGCGCTACCCTGTGCGTCCAGCCGTTCTTCGTCGCAAAAGGAGGTCCTACTAATATGTCGTCTGAATCCTGTGTCACTATCGTGAACGTCGTCGTAATTGGTTTTGTCACCCACGAGGAGACTGTCATTAACTGGCTCTGGACAAGTTCCCGAAATAAGCGAGGGCCGTCGTAAAGTCGCTAACTTTAGCAATGGGCGACGACCGTTGTTGCTGGACTCCTTTGTGGTTGGTGCGAGCGAGCATCCAGCAGCGCCATTCGCCCCCCCCCCCCCCTTCCCAGATACCAGGACTGCAGATGGCTGCCATTTGTAATATTCAACGAAATTAAATTAATTATAAAATATATAACCAAATACAGAGGAAAAATACCACAGCAACGTTTCTGGAAGCCTTGTTCCTTTTTTAAAAAATCCCCCTGGGTGGCGACTCCCCTTTAATAACATAGGAAGGGAGGATGCGGAAGGGTAGAGGAAGGTAGCCAAGGGTTAACCAGGACGCCCGGGCTGTAGTTTATCGATCCTACCGGGCATTCGCCTAAAGAAATGCAGGGAATACCCTAGAAAAAACCTTCATCAGGTAGGTGGGGTTCTTGGGTACTTGTCCCACGCCCTTCCCTGGATGGCGGGAGAGGGGGTTTGCTGTGGGGACGCAGCATTCCCTTGTCCGTGCCCTCGACCAGTTTAGGAGGCATCTGGCCGACTGTTCCAATGGGAGCAGAGGAAAAACTCTTACCGTATGCCCCAAGGTCTGTGACCCCGGAAAACAGGCCGAAAGTCGTAAGACTACATTGATCTTAACTTCAGGTTTTCCCCACTCACTTTTTCTCACTCAAATTAACCAAATACCGTCAGTTTTTTCTTCTTCTTCAGAATCCATTTTAAATTTCCAACAGTGGTCAAGATGTCGCAGATTGTAAGAGAACTTCCGCAGCCTTCCACGAGCTTAATAAATTTTATGACACGCTTTAAATCGTGCCTCTTTCTGGGTCTCGTATTCGTAATTTTCCCAATCCGCCCCCCCCAGCTGTAGTTTAAGGATCCTACCCCCGGGGCAATTCGCCTAAAGTAATGCAGAACAACCCTCCCCCCCTAGAAAACCTACATCAGGTAGGTCGGGCTCTTGGGTACTTGTCCCACGCCCTTCCCTGGATGGCGAGGGGAGAGAAAAAATGAAGGAAAATTTGTTCAAAGCGGAAGGTTTGAAGAATTCCGTCTTCAGCGGAAGAGAACCTACAAGCTTGACAGTAGAGACCTACTAAGTTCGGTACACTTCTGTGCTTCACCCTCTTCTCAATCAACTGTTTATTAGTCAGTGAATATATTGTCTTCTTTCAGACGAATATGCACGGATAGTAAGAGGAATTCTGGAAGTGATGAGACTAATTTAAATTGAGGAGGATTTTCCTTTACATTTGACATTTACATTTCTTCAGGAGGGAAGCTTCTTTTATTTTTGCAGTCTATCGACCTTGAAACACGTAGAAGTGGTTTTTTTTATGAAAGGAAACTTTCCAATCTAAAGATTTTTCCAGATGTGATATATGTGATATATACATCCTGAGGATTCACCCTCCTGAACCTGTGTATGTTATTGCCTGTGGGGTTGTAAACCCAGGAGACCAGCAAAGTTAAATCTAAACGTAGTTAGGTAAGAGGCGGCCGGCCTGATTGAGGAGAATCCCGTGGGTAATCCGAGACGCCGCAATGTTAAAATAGCCTGTTTTGACACGGCGATTTGCTTGTTGTTTTGACAGTGGTTGTAGCCGCACTTTGCACGTTCACTCTCGTGTCGTGAGAGACAAGTTCTTGCGCGAAAGTAAGTCACTGGGAGCGCAGCCAAGCGAAAGTGCAGTGACGTCCAGTTAGAGGCGAACCCTCAAAATACTTCCGTAAGGTAGGAGAAACACGCTAGAAAAAAACAATGAATATGTGAAGGAGTTGGGGCCAGTTATGTCATGTATTGTACGCTACACGTTTTCTTTGGCAGGTCGAAAACTTGCGAGGGCTATTCTCTCGCAGGCAGAACATTTTAGGAGAGACAGGAAGGGGGCTACCTTTGGGGGATGCCCCCTCCTCTCGACGGTATTTGAACTAAGGTTCCGACATGCCGAGGCCTGTTTTCAGAGGTGTATGTTCCGGGGTCACAGACCTTGGGCATACGGCAAGAGCTGTTCTCTGTTCCCATTGGAATAGTCGGCCAACTGCCTCCTAAACTGGTCAAGGCACGGAGAAGGGAATGCTGCGTCCCCACAGCAAACTCCTCTCCCGCCATCCAGGGAAGGGCGTGGGACAAGTACCCAAGTGCCCGAACTACGTGATGCAGGTTTTTCTAGGGTTTGTCCTGCATTAATTTTAGGCGTATGCCGGGTAGGATCCTTAAACTATAGCCCGGGGGCCCCTAGTTAACCCTTGGCTACCTTCCTCTACCCTTCCGCACCCCCCATTTCAAATCCCTTCCTATGCTATTAAAGGGGAGTTGCCACCTTGTGGATTACCGTCATGTAGCCTGTTGCCCTAAAAAAAATCCAGATAGGTTGAGAGAAGCTGCGGGAGGACTGACCACGCGTTCAAGTTGAATACCAGACAACACGAAACAGATTTTGGGAAAATAGTCAACTCCTAAATGGGACAGTAAAATAACTGGAAGGAACCTGCAAGAGTTTTCCGAGAAAGTCCTCTAACGGAAAGAAAATCTAAACTCTCTAGTGACTGTGCTGCGTTATAAACTACAGTAAATCTCCTTAGATAGTTAATCTTTTTTTTGAGATATCTTTCCACTGCTCTTCTTTTCAAGCGACTACAAAATTAATTCCTTCTTTAACCTTTAATTAATATAATGCTACATACATGTTCTTATAGTTGAAATAATGTCCCTAAACCTGGCTTATATTATCAAACGATTATATTAATTTACTCTATTCTCGTGTATTGTAACTTTCTATATTTATTTTCTAATTAAATTGTATTTTCGTGCACCTAAATAAATTACACAGTTTTATTGTATTATTTTGGAAAATATCTGAAGAAGATACAAAAAGGTACCGAAACGTCGTAATAATATGTATAAAAAGTAAAAATGAAAATAATTTACGTCTGATAGAAAATAATGATTAAGAAAGACAGCCACATACAGGCAAAATAAAAAAGGGTAATACAAATACCACACAAAAAGGTTTCTGGGAGTCCCTTGTTCCCTTTCGTCAGGTGCTGAGAAGAGCCTAGAGCGACACAACTGCACTGATCAAAAGCTGGGGGTGTTTCACTACGCTCTTCTTGCCTGACGAAAGGTTGTGTGGTATTTATATTACCCCTTTTTTTGTCTGTATTGGCTGTCTTCCTTATTCAAAAAAATTAACATTCCATTTCCAATCCTTTTATACCTCATTAAATACCTTCATTACTCTTCTTTACCTTTATCCTTTTTTTTACTCCTTCCATTTCGTCTCCTTATAAAACTCATTAAATACCTTCATTACTCTTCTTTACCTTTAACATTATTTCACACCTTCCGCTTCCTCTCCTTATAAAACTCATTAAATACCTTCATTACTCTTCTTTACCTTTAACCTTATTTCACACCTTCCGCTTCCTCTCCTTATAAAACTCATTAAATACCTTCATTACTCTTCTTTACCTTTAACCTTATTTCACACCTTCCGCTTCCTCTCCTTATAAAACTCATTAAATACCTTCATTACACTTCTTTACCTTTATCCTTATTTTACACCTTCCATTTCCTCTCCTTTTAAACCTCATTAAGTACCTTATTTACCTAGCCTAGAGCGACACAACTGCACTGGTCAGTTGACAACACTCAAAAGCCTGGGGGGTGTTTCTCTAGGCTCTTCTTAGCACCTGACAAAAGGTTGTGTGGTATTTATATTACCCTCTTTTTTTTGTCTGTATGTGGCTTATCTTCCTTATTCAAAAAAATAAAAAGTGTACGTGTAAGGTCGTCAATTGTTTTATTTTCAACTGAAACAGTTGCTTCGCTTTGAGACACCCTGTACGTAGAGTTTGGGGTAAAGAGGGCGCAGCAAAATCAGTCACGTGACTGATAACCGACAGTAAATGTCAGTGATGCGTCGCAGTCCCAGCCCTGAGGGACGTCGCTTAATTACGCTGCAGAAATAGTAAACCAGCAGGTGTTTGCATCGGCAGTGCGCGGGGAAGGTGAGAAATGGTCTTGGCCTAGTTACCAAGTAATACGGCCGCGACAGGATAGTCGATAGGCGACAGCTGGACCCACGCGCTCTAGGAATAGACAAGACGCAAGCATTACCAGTATTTCTTACAAGTATAAAACCTGTTGGGGTGGGTCGGGGAAGGGCGGGGGGGGGGGGGGGAGGGGGAGGAATCCAAAGAATATAAGTTTGAAACTACAAAAAAAAATTATACAAATTTATTTTTTGGATTAGGATGGTCTGAGGAACCACCCCCAGGGGTGTCGTGCGATGTTCGGCCGTGCCGTGAGCGGACAACCTCCCCCCCTTCCCCCCGCCGTCCTTCCTATAGTCCTGGTCTCAACACTAAGTGAATGTAATACAAGTTAAATGGACTTATAACCTCTATCTCTATCTGTAACGTGGAAACTGTTCCCATTGGTAGTGATTCATTTAATAAATATGCTTAGAAACTATCAATTAAGATACAAATCTTTATGTTCAATAAATTGTTAATCAACTGTATTATAAGTTATCGTGTTTGCTTTCTTGAAAGTTGTTTTTTAGAAACACGGATTTTCGAAAATTAGATAATTTAATCGACTTTACAACCCCCCCCCTCTCCCTGAAGAGGTCCTTCTAATAAATTAGGGATGAAACTGTGACAATGGTTTTTTTTTCTATTACAACGTTTAAATATTTAAATTAATAATAAATTTATAACTTAACACGTTGACGTTTCAATTTACTTATTGACCGTCAGTTAAATACAACTGGGTAAAAGATTTGTATCTTAATTGATCGTTCCTAATCGTATTAATTAAAGGAATCACTAGCAATGGGAACAGTTTCCATGTTACAGACAGAGGTAGAGGTGATAAATCCACTTTAATGTTAAAGCCAAGACTGATAAAGTTGCTCTTCCGACACTTTGTACCTGCTCGCTCAGCGGTCAGGATTGAGGAAGGACGGGGAAGGTTGTCCGCTCATGGCACGGCCCGACATCGCACGACA